>JAJOOO010008001.1:0-54177 GCA_029582685.1 Solanum piurae | reverse complement strand
CTTTTCTAGTTCAACCAACTCATAGTACCTCTTCCCAAGAAAGGCCCCATTTCTTAGTCATAGACAATCAAGGTTCATAAGGATAGCTCATTTAACTTTCTTAGATAAGGATTCTCATGCCGTTCCGGCTCCATCCATCTCTAAGTCTATCAATTCACTCAAGAAGGGAACATCGTCCTAACACCCATCCTTCAAAGTTATACATTTACCTAGGAAAGTTATACTTATGAAAGGGCACCATTTCTTAGTTCTGCCGATTCAAGTCTTAGCCTAGAATTCCTTTTTTAGAATTTATAGAAAGGGCTCCATTTCTTAGTTCTTCTGATTCAAGTCTTGGGCTAGAATTCCTCTTTTAGCATTGATAAAAAGGGCACCATTTCTTAGTTCTAGCCCACTTCATACATTCATGCATTCAAGACTTTAAGTAACAAGAAGCGACACTTTAGTCTACTAATCAAGTCACAACATTATCATTTGAGGACACTTCATAATCCAACATCATCACATATATACATCATTTCAAGAGAAACATGCTTTCATATTAGCATAATAACACTTTATACAATATCACATTAATACTATTAGAACATCTTCACATTATAGCATCACACAAACTTTACATATAGCTTCATATAGGACTTTACATATAGCCTCATATAGAACTTTACATATAGCTTCATTTATATATAATAACACAACAACACAACAATACTCCTGTAATGTCCTTCATGGCCACAATCTAAATTCAAAAGCAACAATCAACACTTCCACCAAATGTGGATCCAACCTAAGAAACAATTATAGCAATATTAATAGATCAAGCCATCTTACCACCTTTCAAAGGCCATAAGCCACAATACTCAATTCCATGCCAATTATACAATATTCATCAAGTTAGGTCAACTTACCCTCTTTCCATAGCTATCTTCATCATCCTCATATTCCAACAATTAAAAATACAATAACAATGATAATAACAACATTTAACTATACAAGCTAAGCTAAACAATATCCAATAACCAACATAAAGCCTAAATCCCAATTTTTGACCATTCAAGGCTACTACCTCACATTATACAATTCAATAATAATTTCCAGCAATTCAACATAGCTAAGATCATATAAGAACAGCCCACATCAAACCACTCAATAATCCTTCTTCAATTACTCAAAATCAATAGACCCACTTTAGGCCAAATTTAAAGAACTTGAGAAGACATGGGTTCATGAAGATTTCTTTCTTAAAACCATCAATAATCATTACTAACAACATAAAACATCATTTAAAATCATTTAATGCAAGAACCCATGCTTAGAATTCAAAATAGGGTTTTGTGTATTTGAAAAATCTTGAAAACCTTTTGATTGGGCTCCTTGAAAGAAAGAATAATCAAGGATAAAGGATCCCCATACCTTAATCATCAAGAACCAAATGAAATTGAAGAATAAATCAGTAGCCACCATCAACCCTAGCTCCATCTTTCACCTTGAGCTTCCATGAGGTTTTGAGAGAGTTTTGAGAGGGAGAGGGTTTTGAATTTAGGAGAATGACTTTAAAATAGACTTTAAATGTTTAAATATACTTAAAAACACTTAAAACAATAACCCAAGGTACCCAAACTACCCCTCACTTAGTTGGACCTTTTTAAACAAGTCAAACTTGAGTTTTATTTTCGCAGATTTCGTCGGGAAACAAGTCCGCGATGCAGAGGTGTTCCCACAAGTTTCATAAATTAAAATCTGAGACAGTAGAATCCACGACACGTCCGTGATGCGGACCAAGAATTTGGCCCTTGGTGGAGCTAGTCCGCAACGCAGACATGCTCCCTCCAAGCACAACTTCAAGCTGCCTTGGCAGCTTGCTTGGCCAAGGTTGGGGTCCTCCTCGGGGACCCTTAGGGTGGCCCCCGAGGTGTCATATTCAAACGTATTGACCCTAAAAACATTTATTAAGACACTAGGGTCACCTCCACTGATTTTAGACTCCAAAAAACACATAAAAACATGAACACCATAGTAGAACACACCAACACGTAAAAGACTAGTTTTCGAACGTCTTGGTCGTCCCTTGACGTTTGACTTCCAAACTCTTTAAAACTGACTAAAAAGGCTATTCTTCATTATTTTTTAAAAAAATTAATGCATAAAATCCATGTGAGGATCTACTTTATCCTACTTCATTTTGAGGGGCATTACACATGCATTCCATTATCTCTGGGTGGAAGTCTATAACCCCGTCTATGGACAACCACTTTTCCTCCAGAATTGTTCTCAGTTCCATTTAATTTTACTCGATTCATTGACTTAGGAGGAGGACCCTGAACTGGAGGCGCTAATACTATTGCCTGCTCTGGAACTGGAGATGTAGAAAATGTAGGCTGGGTATTACTGATCCTGGATGGGTCATTCAACTTCTTAGTTGGCCGCTCAACCCTCTGTGCTATTAACAAATCATTCTCATCAGAACCCACATCTTCGCTTTCATATTGGTTGGGGTTATTTCTATAAAAGCCATCACTGTCAGTGCTTGCATATGATAGTTCAAGGATCTTGATCTTTCCCTTGCATTTCCCACCAGTTGTGGAAAGTCTAGCAATGTTGCTTCTGGATGCAGCTTCATCCTCGTTGATTTTAATCACTTTCATTTTACATTGGGATGACCTGCTTTCTCTTGCAACTTTAGTTCTAGCCATTTCTGCAAACAATTTGGGAAGAAGTTAAGACAACTAAATCAAATTCATAGGGATACAATTGCAGATAATCTTGCCGAACAGATCAGTGAATCGCCTAGTTGCTTTGGCGAGTAGGGTTTTATTCATTGAAATATATAGTGCAATAAATATTCGGGGGTGCAGAAAAAGGGTGATTAAGATGACATTGGCGAGTCGCCGAGGGCACTTGGCAATCCCTTGCTTCTCGCCGAAAATTACAATAGCCACAACAAATAAATCATGATAGTAAGGGTGAGATGGGGTACTTAGGCGAACCGTGGAGTGGTTCGTCAAGCTCGTCATAGCTCATCGAATCACCCATCGTTCCTACTTTTGACCCAACTTTTTGAAATCGGCCCCGCAACCCCCGAAAACACAATGTAAGCACAAATAGCACAAATTTAACCAGGATCCATAACATATGAATACCACCCTTCTAACATTTACTCAACTAGATATATCGGAGAACAAGATTTCAATAGTTTAAGGAAGATTATCTAATAACAATCGCCAATTAACCAATTATAACAAATCAGGGAGGTTCAACAGATTCTAACAATATCAAACAGTTTGCAAATGAGTACAAGGCTGACAAAATAATTATGGGTATTGAGAAGCAAACCTTTTATACTGATTAAAATGCTACCAAATTATAGGCGGTAATACAATCCAAATCCGCACAAAAATCAATGAACCAAAATACTCCAAAAGTGCAAGAAATATAAAACTAGAGTGCAGGTGTGAGTTTGGGAAGGTGAAAAACTGATGGAAAGAGAATGAAGTTAGAACTTTTTAAACCTTTGGCTAAAAGACCATCTAGTTTTCACATATTCGATGACGTTAGTCCCAATCGCTGAGCTATTCTACGTAACGCCAAGTAGTAATTTAACTCACAGAAGTTTCCAGTACCTCCATGTTTTGTGGGAGTCAAAACGACAGTCTCTTTTGGGATCATCGACATGATCGGGGGTTCGCCAATAATTTTCTGTACTCGCCGAGTTTTACAGAATCCAATGCAAAATGGTTTTGAGTCTAACGACGGTCAAGTTCTGAATCGCCAAACCGTTTGGCGAATCGCTGATTAGACATGTTTCTTGGCAATCTGCAATTTTTGTTCACTCTTCATACTTCCATCTGCACAATCAACACACCATTATTTTATCAAAACAAAATATAGAAGTAAGAACAAGGGTCTTGGGTTGCCTTCCAGATAGCGCCTTAGTTAACGTCGTGGCATGATGCAAGTTCACCTTTAAACCTCATTCTTCGGGTTAGCAATGGTATCACTCGGCGAACCCCCTAGCTGTCTCAGATTTAGGTGAGACGAGATATGACCCATCTGGGTCTCTAATTGCTTGATTGAAACTGAATGAGAGGTAACGGTCTGGCTAACGGTCGACACATCTTCTTTCATGCCTTTTAGCATTTTGTTTGACCCTTTAACTTTGTTGAGGATGCGCGAGAGCATATCCTCAGACCTACAACCATCCGAATCCTTTGGCTTCTGGCGTTCATGGGGAGGCACGTATCTATCCTTCTCCCCATCCTTCCAATATGGATTTCGGTCCCTCCATTCACAATCCCGGCCCTTCCAACCTTCGTCTCTAGCCCAACCTCGATTACCACTCTACCTTGGGTAATTTGAGCGGTAGCCTCCGCCCTAGTTGGCTATAAAGTTTACCTCTTCGTTATACAAGGCTTCAAACTTCATCTCCTTAGGATTAGAACCCCCGACCCCCACAGTGTTGACACTACGGGCACCGGACCCCATGACGTTTTTGGATAAAATATCAAGTTGCATCATGATTTTGGCCATGTTCTGATCTGTCTCATTGTATTTTTCAATCTACTCTTTGAATAGCTTGAAAGTGAGAGGGGAGATTTGGTACTCACGAATGTACCATGCTCTGTTGATGGTTGTCATACCATCTAAAAGCTGGGCTACTACAACATATGGCTGCTGCATTAAGCCTCCCGGTGAAAGTTGGTCATCAACACCTTTGTTCACCGAGTCTAAGCTCTAGTAGAAGTATTGAATTAGCACGTTATGAGGCAAACCATGAGTTGGGCATTGGAGCACCAATTTTTTGAACGACACAACTTCCAGTACGAGTGTCTACAATCGTGCAATAGTATAGTAACCCAACCAAGGGTTGGGATCGCGTCCCAAGGGAGTAGTTTTGAGAATTAATAGAAAAATAAAATTTGTTCTAACTAGTCGTAGCTAAAGAGATTAATGATTAAAAATATTGTAAATTAAATGGGGACACAAGAGTGTCAATTAACAATGAGGGTTTTGTTCACTAGTAAGTAAAAATAACAAAATAAACAAAGATTTCTAAATAATGAGAGGGGATTCTTGGGATGTGACCAGAATACGGGTTAATCTAGATCATTGGGTACATGCTTTCGATAGAAAATTTATAGAGTAATAGTGACTAGGCTAAGATTTACATGGGAATAAATTCTCTTTCGAGCAACTTACCGCATTTCAAATGGTACTCTCGGACACCCACTTGCCGCATGAAGAATAGCCTATGTCTTACCTCACTCACTCTTCCGAGCTGAGTGTTAGGATATGGGACTAGGGTTCACTCTCTCCAGCTGAACCTCATGTCGACCCACTCCTTAGGCTATCAATCTAGTAGTCTTGGTTTCACGTCTTCTCTCTCGAGCAAGCTGAAAACACATAAATAAACTTGTATTTGCAATTAAAAATTTGTTAAATTTCTCCACAACTACTAGACGAAATCACCGGTAAACTATATCTATTCTATCAGCAAGCAAGACCCAACAACAATCTTAACCCATATTCGCTAAATCACACCCCAAGAATTGGAGGTTTTAGCCACACCTCAAGAGATAGAAATTTATACCTAAATGAGCTTGCATTCAAATGGATATGATGATTTCAGTCTTGTTATAGGCCAAGAATGAAGAATCCAAGAGAACCAAGTCCAAATCCTTGGAGATGAAACCCTCTTCTTTTTCAAGTTTTCAAAACCCTCTCAAACTCAGAGCAAAAATAAAAAGAACTAAAACTTATATTAATTTGTTCCATACTTAAAATCTCTTCCTAAACTACAACTCTCAACGAGTATTTATAGTTTTCAAAAATCTGTGTTGCAGCGGATCATTCAATGACATTAGTCGGAATCACCAATCAACTCGGCGATTAGCCCTTTGGTGTAGTTCATCACCGTATTGCACCATACTTCATCATCTTCGTGGTATGGGTCATTGGGCGACATGATTCTGCCTCGCAGAAACTTTTGGCGATGCGCCGACTACTTCCTTCTTCGTCCGACTTGATCCTTTCCTTCAGGGTTCAACACACTGGAACAAAAGGTGAAGTAAAACCTTTCGGCGACTCGCCAAGTGGAATCGGCGATCCTCAGGCATTCAATTCTTCATTCTTTTCTGCCCTTTTTGTTCCTTTTTGCGACGTAGTGTCCATGCTTTCCTTCAAACTTCAAATACCTAAAACTTAAGTATTTTCATCAGATATTGAGATAAAATAAGCATTTAAGGACATAATTTCTATTAAAATATATCCCTAAATGAGTCCAATTTGTGGACTCATCAGTAGTCAATCCAAGCTTTGAACTAGAAGGGACAATCACCTCAAATGCCGGTACCAACACTCTCTGGAAAGAGTAGAAGAAATATGGGTTAGTACAAAAATGCACTAAGTAAGATAATCATGCACAAAAACCATAAAAAGTATGCTAAAATGGACGATTTAGTTGAAGAGTATGCATTTTATAAAGTTTGAGAATCATCATGAAAATTTCTATAAAATCATAAGTCATATGCATAATCAATGTATAAGTCATCACATCATAATAGGAATCCACTATGAAAACTCTCAAAGTCTACTTGTGCCATGCATAAGTAAGATCACATAATCCTACCCATACTAAGTAAAACTCCTCAAGCAAACATAGTTAATACTTTATCTTCATTATTACTTTGGGAATAAGCCTTAACCGACATAGACCATGTGAGCTAAACATGGAATTCGGTGTCATGCCCCACACCGAAAAGAGGTGTCCTACTTGCCTAAGGTAGAACTAAATGTATTAGCTTTTAGGTGGATATACTAGCTAAAGACCTATGAGGGCACATAGTTATGGGATACGAAGATTGTTACAATAAACACGCCTTTCAAGCGGGGGAGATTCCATCTCATGAGATACATTATAGAAATCTGTCCTTTCTAGCGGGGGTACTTCCATCTCAAATTCAATATCCACTCGGTGCTACGCATTACTTCCCACAATGACATGTTAAGTCTTTGAATTGATTTTACAAGCATGAAGGAGTATCATACACTCCATCAAATAAAATTCATAATAATAGCTCATAAGTTCAATATGTGTGAATGGACTCTCAACCTTAGAACCATAACAAAGTGAGAAAAACTTTCACATCATGATCATTATGTGTTTATGATAATGAAATCTCAATTAACACAATGATTAAGTTATAATCATGTTCATAAAGGGCATATACATGTAGTCCAAAATTTGGCATAAATCTCATGTCTTACCCATCTTGGATCAAGTATCACATTCTCCCAATTAATCTAGGGTTACTACATTCAACATGGATTATAATATGATCAAAGAAATAAATTACAATAGGCACAATTCAATACAATTGACCTTACTACAATTCACCCACATTGGAGTCATAAATTTAGGGTTAGAGGGACTTCATGGATTCATCGTGAATTTATGTGAATTTATCATAAAAACATCTTAAAAATAGTAATTGAACCATAATATAACACAATTAAACCATTGAAAACAATTTGAGAAAGAATCCATGATTTGAAGAAAACCCTAGGTCTTTGGAGACTTTTACTACTTTGAAATTGGAGTGTTTAAAGGCATCAAGATTACCATACCTCAATTGAGGATTTTTCACGAATTCGGGTAGAAAAGTGTATCGACCCAGGGGTACCCCCAGATGTAATATGGCGTACTTGACCTCAAAGGGGTCTCATACAAGCCCTTAGCATAATAATAACATAAAATATTAGAAAAGTACTAAAAAATTAAAACTTCTTTAATACCATACAATCGAAAACATTTTCATAAGCAAGCGGAAGTCTTTACTAAAACTTTGTCTCAAACCATCTATTAAACTCTTGAATAAAAGACGTGGGACGCAGCCCGTAGAATGGCTAAAACATAAAAAAATGACATAAATGAATAGTGGGTTTGTCCTCGAAGCTATGAGGACTCACCAAAATCTTCGACTCTTCTTGCTCCTTAGAAACCCAGCCTTCAAAGGAAGTCAATCTCCGAAACCCTACATTTGATTAGAATGTAGGCAATATGCATTAGTACACAATGTACCAAGTATGATAGCTAGCACAACATCATAAGAGCATCTCAAAATGGTTAGTCAACATAAGACATAAGCGTAAGAGATAATAACAGATTCCTAACATAACTCCAACATAGTTATGATATCCTCACAAGTCAACATAAGACATAGTTAAAGAGCATAGGAGATAAATCATGTTCATGGCATAGTCTTAACTAAGACTTTCATATAAACATGCTTCAACGTTTAGCCTTTTCATATTACAAGAGAACTACTTCACAAGCCACCTCCAAGCATACTTGTGCAAGGCAATAATAGCATCCCATAATACTATCCAAGCTAAGTACCACTTTTTGGTCATTCTTGGGCGTAGTTCACATTCATAGTCAAGACCTAGGTTTTCATGTCATAAGAGCACTATACTCCAAAGTAACCTCAAGGCACACTTGTGCAATGCATGGGTGGCATCCCATAATACCACACACACTAAGCATATCCTTGAAGTCACCGTATTCATACTTACCGTTCATTTGGTCTCATTCTTTAGCTTACTTCATGTAGACAAGGGATCTATAACCGTAATCAAACATATCATGGAAGGTAACTATAGCAACAATCGAAGCTAAGAATACATCACATAAGAGGGAACTTCATAAGTATCATCAAGTCATACTTGTGCCATGTATAAATGGCATCCCATACTACCACTCACACTTGGTACTTCCCTAGGCTAGCTTACTCAATGATTACTATTTATCATTCTAGTCTATCAAAGAATACCACACTACTAGGCTAAACCTAACTACCATGGAAAACACACTATCATGCATTCCAAGCTATCTAAGGAAGAATACAAGTATTCCAACCTAACTACAATGCAACATTCAACATGATGCAAGCTACCCTTAGGGGAGTGTGAATCCTCAGACCTAAGATATTCTTCGGAGAGTATAAATCCTCAATCCTAAGCTACCATGAAATGGTCTTGGCCTAACCAAATCAAACAACCATGAAGGCATCCTTGCAGTGCTAGTTCAAGCTACCCTTATGAGAATGTAGATCCTCCATCCTAGGCTACCATGCCTACACTAGTTGAATCTACCATGAATAGCATCCTACAAATGCTAATTAAGGCTACCATAAAAAGAATCCTTGCAATATTAACTCAAGCTAATCCTAGGAGAGTATGGTTCCTAAATCCCAAGATACCATGATAACTTCTGAATCATGCTACATATACAAGCTATATATGAAGGGACCATATGTCACACCTTCAACCTACTCTATTCTAACATGTTTTGATTCATTTTACATTATTAAACTTTCATTCTAGAATCATTCTATGTGAGAAGACCTTTCACATTCTACATACAAGCATTCACATAGTACAAGATAGGTCATGTGGGTAAAAGCCTTCCATAATAACTCTAACCTCTAGTGTATCATTTATACGCAAGCTACTCATCATATTAGACTTATTCTATAAGCCCTAATGATAATCATTATGATATCAAGCCCTAGTATCAAGATTTACTCCACAATCATCTTACTAGACTAGATCACAAGAAATATTAGTCACAAGCCTCAATCATAGGCAATTTTATGCATAATCCATCTTAAAGTCCAAAATTCTATCATTAAAATTCATGGTCTATCATACATTCATAATTCTAGTTCAATTCATGATTTCATATTCTTATTCTTGACTAAGTTCTATACATGATAAAAATTCTAAAGAATCTATCAAGAATAATCAATTTCTCATCAAAAGGCATAAACCCACATACTTTGATTTCTAGGGTTAATCATGGAATTCACATAAATTCTTCATATTATCATGAATCAACACTAAATTAATCATATATAAGTATTATCCAACCAATTGGAATCATACCCATCTAAAATCCCCACATTGGAAGTAACCCTAGCTTAGATTGAGGTTCTTCTTCACAAATTAGGGGAAATTCTAGGGGACTCTATGGGTGGAAGAACTCATAGATGTAAAGCTAAGCATACCTTTAATAAAATCCCTAGAATAAGCTCTGAACAATGGACTTTGTTCTTGACCCAAGGTTCAAGCTCTATCTTCTTCTTCAATGGAGGTTTTTTAGACAGAGAAATATTCTTTAGAGGGGATGAAGTTGAGTTTTCTTTGGAATCTAGGGAGAATGACTTAATTAAGGGAAAATTAGGTCTAATAAGATTATATACTTTCTAGGAAGGGAATAAAATAATGTAGGTTCAACTTTGGAAAAGGACTAAGAACCCTTAAACTTTCAGCACAAAACTTACTAAGCTTCACGACTTACCTCGACCTTTGCACCCCTTGGCTCGCCAAGGGCACTAGGTGACACGCCTAATGGGCCCTTCGCCTAAATTTCCAGTAGGCTCCCTGAAAGGGAAGCTTACTAGGCGATGAAGGGGTCCATTAGGCAAATCGCCAATCCAACCGGTGAACCCCGACTTAGCTCGCATAAATTTCCAGAACCTAGGCCAAGGGACAGCGCACAAGGCGACCCCAAGTTCATTTTGGTGCATAGCCAAGTCACTTGGTAGACCATGCTGCCCAATCGCCAACAAGGCCCAAAGAAGAAAATGTTCTCTTGCACTCTTCCTTGATAGCTTAGGCCCTTGCCCGCTTCTTAGGCATGACAATCTCACATACTAACTCCTAGGTTAGTCTATAAGATCACCTTAGAACGTGCCTTGATGTTCACACACTAAACCCCTCATTCTATGCACGGTAAGTCTCGTCTACGACTCTAATCGACATACATAAAACCTTAGAACCCTAGCTTGAGGCTCTAGTTTGGTCTACAAGTTTCCTGGGCGTTACAATATCTCCCCCTTGGGAACATTCATCCTCGAAGGACGATTCTAAACACTTCTTACAGGAAACGAATCTAGACTAGCAGCCCATCATGCATGCAATACATCTAAATTCACCCAACCAAAGAAGAAAACTTCAACTCCATGCTAAACATACTCAGTGCAACACAAGGGAGTAGGAACTACATCTAACAACCCAAAATACAAGAAATTCTATATCTATTCCTTTTCAAGGAGGAACTAACATCTCCTAGCTAAAACATGCTCAACATACATTCATGGAGCCTAAATGCAACTTACTCACAAAAGTCATTTATTTAAGGAGGAATCTTTCAAATCAAAACTAAAGCATGCTCATATAATCATCTCATGAAGTCTATATGCAACTCTACTCAATGCACTACAACATGAGGAAAATAATGCATATAAGTCATTTCTAACATGACCTAAGCATTTTCATGAAGATGCATATAAGGAAATCATGGCAACATAGAATCACATAATGGCCTTATTAGATAGGAACACTATCTTCCCCTTGGGAGTAAGCCTACACAAACACTTACAAACATAATTCATAACATAAAGCAACAATGAAACAACATTCATACAAAGAGACAACTTCAAGTCCATCATAACAAGTCACAAAAGAGAAGAAATCCTGAAATTTGCTAAAGCATAAAACACATACCGTAAGGGACATGAGGGGATCACTCTTGATCTTCTCTAGATTGGAGAGAATAAAACTTATTCTTCTTTTAAGGCTCCACATCCTCACTACTAGTGGCAACGTGCTTACTCTCTCTTTTTGTAGCCTTTGCCTTTGGACAATCTTTCTTCATGTGGCCACTCTCACCAAAACTATAGCAACCTTCTCTACCGACTAATAGACTATGATTAAGATGACCAAAAAGTGATACTTGAATTGGGTGGTAATATGGGATGCTATTCTTGCTTTGCATATGTATGCTTTTGAGGTTACTTGAGAAGGGTGCTATTATGGTATAGATGACTAAGAGTCAATTATTCTTATACGATTATGAATTTTCTCCTGTGTATTAAATATGTCTTATGTTGACTTATATTTATATGATGCTTATATTGGAGATTATGATATGACTATGATGATTATGCTATGCTGATAGTGCTATGACTATGTTATTACTTCTTATGCTTATGTCTTATGTCGACTAACCATCTTGAGATGCTCTTATGATGTTGTGCTAGATTTCACACTTGGTACATTTTGTACTAATGCATATTGCCTACATTGTAATCAACTGTAGGGTTTCGGAGATTGAGTTGCTTGAAGGCTAGGTTTCCAAGGATCAAGAAGAGTTTAAGAATTGATGAGTCCTCATAGCTTCAAGGACAAGCCCATATTTCCTTTATGTCATTTCTTTATGTTCTAGACTTTGTATGGGTGTTGTCCCAAGAGTTTTATTCAAGAGTTAATAGATTGTTTGAGACAAAGTATAGAAAAACTTCCGCTTGATATTTATAAAAATGACTTAGATTGTAAAAGTTTTAAATTTTCCCGTATTTTCTTTATCTTATGTTCAGGATATACTAAGGGCTTGTATGAGACCCCTTCGGGGTCAAGTAATCCATGTTATGTCTAAGGGGTACCCTTGGGTCATGACAACGGCTCTTGCAGAGCTCAAGTAGCTCAGTATTAAACTTTATGATCTCTTGGGTAAAGGGTTCATCAGGCCTAGTGTATCGCTTTGGGGGATCCCATTCTCTTTGTGAAGAAGAATTCTAGTACATGTGTATGTGTATTGATTATAGACAACTAAATAATATGATAGTGAAGAACCATTACCCTATGCCTAGGATTCATGATATGTTTGACCAATATCACGATGTCAGGTGTTTTCAAAGATTGATCTTAGTTCTAGTTAGCATCACCTGAGGATTACGGTAGAGAACATCCCTCAGACAACATTTATGACTCGATATGTTAGCAATGAGTTCCTAGTTATGTCTTTTGGGTTAACTAATGTAAATGTCGCTTCCATGGACTTGATTCCAAGGGTGTTCATTTTGTATCTTGATTTGTTCAGCATCGTGTTAATAGATGACATTCTAGTATACTTGTAGAGCAAGTGTGATCACGAGCAGCATCTGAGGATTCTGCTCCATACTTTGAGAGATCAACAACATTATGCCAAGTTCTTGAAGTGTTATTTTACCTTGAGCCTATAGAATTCTTTGGGAACATCATGTCGAAGAATGCAATCATGGTAGATTCGACGACGAGTGAGGTTATTGGTAATTTGTTTAGGCCCACTTTGGTTCTGGAGGTTTGAAGCTTTGTCAGATTAGCAGGGTCCTACTAACGGTTTGTGGAGGGCTTCTTCACTATTGCATCACCTCTAAACTATTTGAACCACCTTGATGTTCCCTTTGAGTAGTCTAAAAAGTGTGACTTGGTGTTTTGGAGCTCAAGGAGTTGCTAACTACTGCTCCGATATTGACTCTACCATTTGAGGGTGAGGTTTTCACGGTCTATCGTGACACATCTAGCATTGGTTTGGGTTGTGTATTGATGCTACAGGGCTAGGTTATTACTTATGTATCGAGAAAGATTAGGCTACATAAACACAACTACCCCCACTCACGACTTGGAGTTGGCGGCGGTAGTTCTTACGCCTAAGATCTGGAGGCACTATCTATATAGAGTTTGTTGCAAGATCTACACTAATCACAGAAGTCTACAATACATCATGGGCCAGAAAGACAAAATTTGAGGCAGCGTCATTGGATTGGGCTCTTGAAGGGATATGACCTCTCTATTTTCTATCATACGAGCAAAGTGAATGTGGTAGAGGACGCCTTGAGCTGGAAGGCAGTGAGTATGAGTAGTCTAGCCTTCTTGTTGACTATGGAGCAACTTTTAACTTTGGATATTCAATCCTTAGCTAATCAGAATATTCAGTTAGATGTTTCATATTCTAGGTATGTTATAGCCTATGTGGGATTTCAACCATCTTTGCTTTATCATATATGTACTTCTTAGGTTAAGGATGAGGCCTTAGTGGCACTTCGAGATCAAGTGTTAACAGGTGATGCCAAACATGCTACCTTAGATTTAGATGGGGTTTTGAGGTTTACAAGATGAATTGGTGTTCCCAAAGTGTGGGGTTTGATCCAGCAATACTTCGTTAGGTCCATGAATCTAGATAATCTATCCATCTGGGCACGACAAAGATGTATCATGACTTGACAAAGCACTACTGGTGGGGTGGAATGATGAGAGATATTACAGACTATGTGTCTTGTTTCGTGAGTTTCTAGAAGGTGAAGACCAAGCATTTGAGAGCTGGTGGTGAGTTTAAGAGATTACCCATTCCGCAGTGGAAGTGGGATCACATCACTATGGACTTTATGGTAGGGTTGCCTTGGACTTCTAGAGGTGTTGACATAATTTGGGTCATTGTTGATCAATTGACAAAGTCAGCACATTTCCTCCTAATTAATTCTTCGTTTAGCACTTAAAGGTTACCCGTATCTACATTCGAGAGGTGGTTCGTCTTTATGTTGTGCCAGTCTCTATTATATCATATTAGGGTGCTCAATGTACTTCTACTTTTTTAGAGGACCTTTCATAATGAGTTAGGAACTCCTATTGACTAAGCAATATTTTCCACCCATAAACTTATTGATAGTCCAAGCATACTATTCAAACCTTCAGGATATGTTGCACGCTTGTATTTTGGAGCTTGGAGGTTAGTTTGACCAGTTCTTACCTTTGGCGGAGTTGGCGTACAACAACAGCTACCATTCTAGTATTCATATGGGCTCGTTCAAGGCCTTATATGGTAGGCGTTGTCGCTCTCTGGTTGGTTGGTTTGAGTCCACAAAGCCCAGACCACATGATACATACTTTATTTATGAGACTTTGGACCACTGAAGGGTTACTCAAGACATACTTTGGACTGCTCAGACTAGGCATATGAGTTATGTTAATCGTGGGTGGTGGCCTTTTAAATTTCAGTTTGTGATAGAGTCTTAATCATGTATCTCTCGTGAATGGCGTGATGAGATTTGAGAGGCGGTGCAAGCTTTGCCCGAGGAACATCGGGACTTTTGAGATCCCTCTAATAGTTGGAAAGGTTGCATATGCGTTGGATTTACCTCCGATATTCTCAAGTATCAATCTTATTTTCCATGTTACTATGTTGCACTGGTATGTTTCTAATGAGTGTCATGTCCTTCACTATAATGTAGTAGAGTTGGATGACCATCTGACTTTCGTGGAGGATCCAATTGTCTTTCTAGCCAAATATGTGTGACAGTTTTGTTTGAGAGCCATTCATGTTGTCATGGTCTATATGAGACATCGCACTATTTAGAAGGCTACCTGAGATACCGAGCATGATATGAGGAAGGAATTTCCTATCGTTTTTGAGCCTTCAGGTACTTCTTGACCCTTACTTTCGCATATAAAAGTCCCTTTTGGTAGTGGATGTTATAAAGACCTCCATGTCATTGCTATGTTTATCCCTCTAGTTCGTCATTGAGAGTGTTTCTATAGCGACACGAAGTCATTTATGACTTGATGGGACTGATATTTTGGTTACCTGGTCGTTCATTCGCATTTTGGGCAAGTTTTAGTGAGTTTTGTGAGTTTTTTAAACCTTGAACGCTTAGTTTTGATAAAAAGTTTAAGAACATGGCCTCAGAATCCAATATTAAATATTTCATCAGCTTTTGAAGGGTCATTTTAGGCTAGTAGAATGGTCGGCATGAATCTCGAGACTTTTAGTGCTAGTTTGTTCTCTTAGGCATTTCAACTATCAACTTAAGTTACTGGCACCCACAATATCTTGTTTCAGGGCCGATCTCTGGTATCGGATAAAAAAAATTCAATGATGTTCTGTATTCTATTTATTTCTTTTTGTGATGATGCGAGAGTACCCCCAAGTCGTAACACGGCGTACTCGACCCCAAAGGGATCTAATACAAGCCTCATAGCTCATTCATTGCGTAGGTAATAGAAATAGTACGGAATTTAAAACTTTTTATTCAAAACATTCAAAAACTCATTAAAATCTTTCAAAAGACACAGTGGAAGTCTAAGTCTCACATGGCCATCTTAGACAAAACTTTAACAAGATAGGGTCACGGCCCTGTACAATCCGCTGGCCAATATCCTATGTGGGCACATAGTGCTGTGATAGAAAGATGAGGTTCTGAGGTTTACAAGATGAATTGGTGTTCCCAAAGTGTGGGGTTTGATCCAGCTATATTTCGTTAGGCCCATTAATCTTGATAATCTATCCATCTGGGCACCGCAAATATGTGTCATGACTTGAGAGAGAACTACTAGTGGGGTGGAATGAGAAGAGATATTATAGACTATGTGTCTTATTTCGTGAGTTTCTAGCAGGTGAAAACCAGACATTTGAGAGCTGGTGCTTAGTTTAAGAGATTACCCATTCCGCAGTGGAAATGGGATCGCATCACTATGGACTTTATGGTAGAGTTGCCTTGGACTTCTAGAGGTGTTAACATAATTTGGGTAATTGTTGACCAATTGACAAAGTCAGCACATTTCCTTCTTATTAATTCTTCGTTTAGCACTAAGAGGTTACCCGTATCTACATTCGAGAGGTGGTTCATTTTTATGTTGTACCAATATCTATTATATCATATTAGGATGCTCAATGTACTTCTAGTTTCTTGGAGGACCTTTCATAATGAGTTAGGCACTCCTATTGACTTAGAAATATTTTCCACCCATAAACTTATTGATAGTCCAAGTGTACTATTCAGACCTTGAGGATATGTTGCACGCTTGTATTTTGGAGCTTGGAGGTTAGGCTGACCAGATCTTACCTTTGGCGGAGTTGGCGTACAATAACAACTACCATTCTAGTATTCATATGGGCTCGTTCGAGGACTTATATGGTAGGCATTGTCGCTCTCTGGTTGGTTGGTTTGATTCCATAAAGCCTAGACCACATGATACATACTTTATTTATGAGTCTTTGGACCACTAAAGGGTTACTCAAGACAAACTTTGGACTGCTCAGACTAGGCATATGAGTTATGTATATTGTGGGTGGCGGACTTTAAAATTTCAGTTGGTGATAGAGTCTTAATCATGTATCTCTCATGAATGGCGTGATGAGATTTGAGAGGCGGTGCAAGCTTATCCCGAGGAAAGGTTGCATATGAGTTAGGTTTACCTCCAATGTTCTCAAGTATCAATCTTATTTTCCATGTTACTATGTTGCACTGATATGTTTCTAATGAGTGTCATGTCCTTCAGTATAATGTTGTAAAGTTGGATGACCATCTGACCTTCGTGGAGGAGCCAGTTGTCCTTCTAGCCAAATATGTGTGACAGTTATGTTTGAGAGCCATTCATGTTTTCATGGTCTATTGGAGACATCTCACTATTTAGGAGGCTACCTGAGATACCGAGAATGATATGAGGAAGGAATTTCCTATCTTGTTTGAGGCTTCAGGTACTTCTTGACCCTTACTTTCGCATATAAAAGTCCCTTTTAGTAGTGGATGTTATAATGACCTACATGTCATTACTATGTTTATCTCTCTTGTTTGTCATTGAGAGTGTTCCTATAGCGACACCAAGTAATTTATGACTTGATGGGAGTGATATTTTGGTTACCGGGTCGTTCATTCGGTTTTTGGGCAAGTTTTGGTGAGTTTTGTGAGTCTTTTAAACCTTGAATGCTTAGTTTTGATAAAAAATTTAATAAGATGGCCTCAGAATCCAATTTTAAATATTTCATGAGCTTTTGAAGGGTCATTTTAGGCTAGTAGAATGGTCGGCATGAATCTCGAGACTTTTAGTGCTAGTTTGTTCTCTTAGGCATTTCAACTGTCAACTTAAGTTGCTAGCACCCACAATATCTTGTTTCAGGGCCGATCTCTGGTATCGGAGCAAACAAATTCAATGATGTTCTGTATTCTATTTATTTCTTTTTTTGAAGATGCGAGAGCACCCCCAAGTCGTAACACGGCGTACTCGACCACAAAGGGGTCAAATATATGGCCCATAGCTCATTCATTGCGTAGTTAATAGAAATAGTACGGAATTTAAAACTTTTTATTCAAAATATTCAAAACCTCATTAAAATCTTTCAAAAGACACAACGGAAGTCTAAGTCTCACATGGACATCTTAGACAAAACTTTAACAATATAGGTTCACGGCCTTGTACAATCGAAGTAAAACAACTAAATGTCTATTACATGAAGAAATGAAACATAAAAGTTCTTCTCTTCAATTCCATGAGGACATGCCAAGTCTTGGAGGAAACTCAATCCAAACACTTTAAATCCTAGGTAGAAGCTATCACTTGCCGGAACCTACACTTGTAACAAAAATAAGAGAAATATGGGTTAGCACACATAAATGTACCTTGTATGACGACCATGCAAACACATGCTTTAAAAGGGACATTTTGGTTGGAAACCATGCATTATACAACTTTTTAGAAATACCATGAACAATAGAATGAGAGACATACAATACAAGTGTAATCATCATAAAAGTCATAACTCCACATTTAGACAATATCATCATGTAAACCATTACCTTCACCTTGAGTAACCCTCATGCTATACCTTGTGCAATGTATGGATAGCGTCCCATACCACCACCCACACTAAGGCACCACATCAAAGTCGCCAAAAGTGAACTTACCATTCCTTCATTTTCACCTTTACACCATATCCATACATAAGAGACGTAACATTTCATAATGCATGTCGAGGGAATATAAATCATAATATAACCAAATATAGCATGCATATCACATTAAGAATTTAAGTCAACAATCTTCAATTACTTCATTTAGAGGACTTTCATACATGAGTCACTAAGACTTAGAGAACTCACTATGAATCTATCAAATCCTAATCATGCAATGTATAGATGCCATCCCATACTACAACCTACACTTCATAGAACCTCTCAGTAAACGATAATGCACATCTTATGATGGGAATAAGCGTTTAACCGACATAGACCATGCATGCTAGAAATGTAATCCAGTGTCATATAGCCTCACACCGTAAATAGGTGTTCCACTTGCTAAAGGTAGAACGATAACATTAGCTTGAATGGAATCCGCTGGCCAATATCCTATGTGGGCACATAGTGCTGGGATAGAAAGATGAGGTTTTGAGGTTTAGAAGATGAATTGGTGTTCCCAAAGTGTGGGGTTTGATCCAGCAATACTAGCACTACTGGTGAGGTGGAATTAGGAGAGATAATACAGACTATGTGTCTTGTTTGATGAGTTTCTAGCAGGTGAAAACCAGACATTTGAGAGCTGGTGGTGAGTTTAAGAGATTACCTATTCCGCACTGGAAGTGGGATCGCATCACTATGGACTTTATGGTAGGGTTGTCTTGGACTTCTAGAGGTGTTGACATAATTTGGGTCATGTTGATCAATTGACAAAGTCAGCACATTTCCTTCTTATTAATTCTTCGTTTAGCACTGAGAGGTTACCCGTATCTACATTCGAGAGGTAGTTCGTCTTTATGTTGTGCCAGTCTCTATTATATCATATTAGGTGGCGTACAACAAGAACTACCATTCTAGTATTCATATGGGATTGTTCGAGGCCTTATATGGTAGGCGTTGTCGCTCTATGGTTGGTGTGTTTGATTCCACAAAGCCTAGACCACATGATACATACTTTATTTATGAGTCTTTGGACCACTGAAGGGTTACTCAATACTAACTTTGGACTACTCAGACTAGGCATATGAGTTATGTAAATCGTGGGTGGCGACGTTTTCAATTTTAGTTGGTGATAGAGTTTTAATCATGTATCTCTCATGAATGACGTGATGAGATTTGAAAGTCTGTGTAAGCTTATCCTGAGGAACATCGGGACTTTTGAGATCCCTCGAATAGTATGAAATGTTGCATATGAGTTAACTTTACCTCCAATGTTCTCAAATATCAATCTTGATTTCCATATTAGGATGTTGCACTGGTATGTTTCTAATGAGTGTCATGTCCTTCAGCATAATGTAGTAGAGTTGGATGACCATCTGACCTTCGTGGAGGAGCAGTAGTCATTCTGGCCAAATATGTGTGACAGTTGTGTTTGAGAGCCATTCATGTTGTCATGGTCTATTGGAGACATAGCACTATTTAGGAGGCTACCTGAGATGCCGAGCATGATATGAGAAAGTAATTTCCTATCTTGTTTGAGTCTTCAGGTACTTCTTGACCCTTACTTTCGCATATGAAAGTCCCTTTTAGTAGTGGATGTTGTAATGACCTCCATGTAATTTCGATGTTTATCCCCCTTGTTCATCATTGAGAGTGTTCCTATAATGACACCAAGTCATTTATTACTTGATGGGACTAATATTTTGGTTACCAGATCGTTCATTCTGTTTTTTGGAAAGTTTTGGTTAGTTTTGTGAGTTTTTTTAAACCTTGAACGCTTATTTTGATAAAAAATTCAAGAAAATGGCCTCCGAATCCAATTTTAAATATTTCATCAGCTTTTGAAGGGTCATTTTAGGCTAGTAGAATGGTCGGCATGACTCTCGAGACTTTTAGTGCTAGTTTGTTCTCTTAGGCATTTCAACTGTCAACTTAAGTTGCTCGCACCCACCATATCTTATTTCAGGGCTGATCTCTTGTATCAGAGCAAACAAATTCAATGATTTTCTGTATTCTATTTATTTATTTTTGTCATGACGCGAGAGTACCCACTAGTCGTAACACGGCGTACTCGACCCCAAAGGGATCTAATACAAGCCTTATAACTCATTCATTGCGTAGGTAATAGAAATAGTACGGAATTTAAAACTTTTTATTCAAAACATTCAAAACTCATTAAAATCTTTCAAAAGACACAACGGAAGTCTAAGTCTCACATGGCCATCTTAGACAAAACTTTAAAAAGATAGGGTCACGGCCCTCTACAATCGAAGAAAAACAACTAAATGTCTATTACATGAAGAAATGAAACATAAGAGTTCTTCACCTCGATTCCATGATGACATGCCAAATCTTGGAAGAAACTCTATCCAAACACTTCAAATCCTTTGTCGAATCTATCACTTGCCGGAACCTACACTTGTAGAAAAAATAACAGAAATATGGGTTAGCACACAGAAATGTACTAAGTATGATGACCATGCAAAAACATGCTTTAAAAGGGACATTTTGGTTGGAAACCATGCATTATACAACTTTTTAGAAACACCATGAACAATAGAATGAGAGACATACAATACAAATGCAATCATCATACAAGTCATAACTCCACATTTAGACAATAACATCATGTAAACCATTACATTCACCTTGAGTAACCCTCATGCTATACCTTGTGTAATGTATGGATAGCGTCCTATACCACCACCCAAACTAAGGCACCACATCAAAGTCACCAAAAGTAAACTTACCATTCTTTCCTTTTCACCTTTACACGATATCCATACAGAAGAGACGTATCATTTCATAAGGCATGTCAAGTGAATATAAATCATAATATAACTAGATATAGCGTGCATATCACATTAAGCATTTCAGTCAACATTCTTCAATTACTTCATTTGGAGGACTTTCATACATAAGTCACTAAGACTTAGAGAACTAACTATGACCCTATCAAAGCCTCCTCATGCAATGTATATATGGCATCCCATACTACAACCTACACTTCATAAAACCTCTCAATAAATGATAACGCACATTTCACATGATGGGAATAAGCGTTTAACCGACATAGACCATGCATGCTAGAAATGTAATCCAGTGTCATATAGCTCAACACCTTAAAGAGGTGTTCCACTTGCCAAAGGTAGAACGATAACATTAGCTCGGATGGAATCCGCTGGCCAATATCCTATATAGGCAGATAGTGCTGGGATATAAAGATGGGGTTACGAGGTTTACGAGATAAATTAGTGTTCTCAAAGTGTGGGGTTTGATCCAACTATACTTCGTTAAGCCCATTAATCTAGATAATCTATACATCTGGGCACCGCAAAGATGTATCATGACTTGAGAGAGCACTACTGGTGGGGTGGAATGAGAAGAGATAATACAGACTATGTGTCTTGTTTCGTGAGTTTCTAGAAGGTGAAAACCAGACATTTGAGAGCTGGTGGTGAGTTTAAGAGATTACCCATTCCGTAGTGGAAGTGGGATCGCATCACTATGGACTTTATGGTAGGGTTGCCTTGGACTTCTAAAAGTGTTGACATAATTTGGGTCATTGTTGATCAATTGACAAAGTCAACACATTTCCTCCTTATTAATTCTTCGTTTAGCACTGAGAGGTTACCCGTACCTAAATTCGAGAGGTGGTTCATCTTTATGTTGTGCCAGTCTCTATTATATCATATTAGGGTGCTCAATGTACTTCTACTTTTTTAGAGGACCTTTCATAATGAGTTAGGCAGTCCTATTGACTTAGCAGTATTTTCCACCCATAAACTTAATTATAGTCCAAGCGTACTATTCAAACCTTGAGGATATGTTGCACGCTTGTATTTTGGAGCTTGGAAGTTAGTCTGACCAGTTCTTACCTTTGACGGAGTTGGCGTACAACAACAGCTACCATTCTACTATTCATATGGGATTATTCGATGCCTTACATGGTAGGCGTTGTCGCTCTATGGTTGATGTGTTTGATTCCACAAAGCCTAGACCACATGATACATACTTTATTTATGAGTCTTTGGACCACTGAAAGGTTACTCAAGACAAACTTTAAACTCCTCAGACTAGGCATATGAGTTATGTATATCGTGGGTGGCGACGTTTTCAATTTTAGTAGGTGATAGAGTCTTAATCATGTATCTCTCATGAATGACGTGATGAGATTTGAAAGTCTGTGTAAGCTTATCCTGAGGAACATCGGGACTTTTGAGATCCCTCGAATAGTATGAAATGTTGCATATGAGTTAGCTTTACCTCCAATGTTCTCAAATATCAATCTTGATTTCCATATTAGGATGTTGCACTGGTATGTTTCTAATGAGTTTCATGTCCTTCAGCATAATGTAGTAGAGTTGGATGACCATCTGACCTTCGTGGAGGAGCAGTAGTCATTCTGGCCAAATATGTGTGACAGTTGTGTTTGAGATCCATTCATGTTGTCATGGTCTATTGGAGACATAGCACTATTTAGGAGGCTACCTGAGATACCGACCATGATATGAGAAAGTAATTTCCTATCTTGTTTGAGTCTTCAGGTACTTCTTGACCCTTAATTTCGCATATGAAAGTCCCTTTTAGTAGAGGATGTTGTAATGACCTCCATGTCATTTGTATGTTTATCCCTCTTATTCATCATTGAGAGTGTTCCTATAGTGACACCAAGCCATTTATTACTTGATGGGACTGATATTTTGGTTACCAAATCGTTCATTCGGTTTTTGGCAAGTTTTGGTGAGTTTTATGAGTTTTTTAAACCTTGAACGCTTAATTTTGATAAAAAATTCAAGAAGATGGCCTCAGAATCCAATTTTAAATATTTCATCAACTTTTGAAGGGTCATTTTAGGCTAGTAGAATGGTCGGCACGACTCTCGAGACTTTTAGTGCTAGTTTGTTCTCTTAGGCATTTCAACTGTCAACTTAAGTTGCTCGCACCCACCATATCTTATTTCAGGGCCGATCTCTTGTATCGGAACAAACAAATTCAATGATTTTCTATATTCAATTTATTTCTTTTTGTCATGACGCGAGAGCACCCCCTAGTCGTAACACGGCGTACTGGACCCCAAAGGGGTCTAATACAAGCCTTATAGCTTATTCATTGCGTAGGTAATAGAAATAGTACGAAATTTAAAAAAAATTATTCAAAACATTCAAAAACTCATTAAAATCTTTCAAAAGACACAACGGAAGTCTAAGTCTCACATGGCCATCTTAGACAAAACTTTAACAAGATAGGGTCACGGCCCTGTACAATCGAAGAAAAACAACTAAATGTCTATTACATGAAGAAATGAAACATAAGAGTTCTTCTCGTCGATTCCATGATGCCAAGTCTTGAAGGAAACCCTATCCAAACAATTCAAATCCTACGTTGAAGCACACATAAATGTACTAAGTATGATGACCATGCAAAAACATTCTTCAAAAGGGACATTTTGGTTGGAAACTATGCATTATACAACTTTTTAGAAACACCATGTACAATAGCATGAGGGACATACAATACAAGTGTAATCATCATACAAGTCATAACTCCACATATAGACAATATCATCATGTAAACCATTACCTTTACCTTGGACCTTCACCTAGAGTAACCCACACGCTATACCTTGTGCAATGTATGGATAGCATCCCATACCACCGCCCACACTAAGGCACCACATCAAGGTCACCAAAAGTGAACTTACCATTCTTTCTTTTTCACCTTTACACCATATCCATACATAAGAGACGTAACATTTCATAAGGCATGTCAAGGGAATATAAATCATAATATAACCAAATATAGCATGCATATCACATTAAGCATTTAAGTCAACATTCTTCAATTACTTCATTTAGAGGACTTTCATACATTAGTCACTAAGACTTAGAGAACTCACTATGACCCTATCAAAGCCTACTCGTGCAATGTATAGATGGCATCCCATACAATAACCTACACTTCATAGAACCTTTCAATAAACCATAATGCACATCTCACATGATGGGAATAAGCGTTTAACCGACATAGACCATGCATGCTAGAAATGTAATCCAGTGTCATATAGCCCCACACAGTAAAGAGGTGTTCCACTTGCCAAAGGTAGAACGATAACATTAGCTTGAATGGAATCCGCTGGCCAATATCCTATGTGGGCACATAGTGCTGGGATAGAAAGATGAGGTTTTGAGGTTTACAAGATGAATTGGTGTTCCCAAAGTGTGGGGTTTGATCCAGCTATACTTCGTTAGGCCCATTAATCTAGATAATCTATCCATCTGGGCACCGCAAATATGTATCATTACTTGAGAGAGCACTACTGGTGGGGTGGAATGAGGAGAGATATTACAGACTATGTGTCTTGTTTCGTGAGTTTCAAGCACGTGAAGACCAGAGATTTGAGAGTTGGTGGTGAGTTTAAGAGATTACCCATTCCGCAGTGGAAGTGGGATCGCATCACTATGGACTTTATGGTAGGGTTGCCTTGGACTTCTAGAGGTGTTGACATAATTTGGTTCATTGTTGATCAATTGACAAAGTCAGCACATTCCCTCCTTATTAATTCTTCATTTAGCATTGAGAGGTTACCCGTATCTACATTCGAGAGGTGGTTAGTCTTTAAGCTGTGCCATTCTCTATTATATCATATTAGGGTGCTCAATGAACTTCTAGTTTTTTGGAGGACCTTTCATAATGAGTTAGGCACTCCTATTGACTTAGCAATATTTTCATCCCATAAACTTATTGATAGTCCAAGCGTACTATTCAAACCTTGAGGATATGTTGCATGCTTGTATTTTGGATCTTGGAGGTTAGTCTAACCAGTTCTTACCTTTGGCGGAGTTGGCGTACAACTACAGCTACCATTCTAGTATTCATATGGGCTCGTTCGAAGCCTTATATGGTAGGCGTTGTCGTTCTCTGGTTGGTTGGTTTGAGACCACAAAGCCTAGACCACATGATTCATACTTTATTTATGAGACTTTGGACCACTGAAGGGTTACTCAAGATGAACTTTGGACTGCTCATACTAGGCATATGAGTTATGTTAATTGTGGGTGGTGGCCTTTTAAATTTCAGTTGGTGATAGAGTCTTAATCATGTATCTCTCATGAATGGCGTGATGAGATTTGAGAGGCAGTGCAATTTTAGCCCGAGGAATATCGGTACTTTTGAGATCCCTCGAATAGTTGGAAAGGGTGCATATGAGTTAGATTTACCTCCAATGTTCTCAAGTATCAATCTTTTTTTCCATGTTACTAAGTTGCACTGGTAAGTTTCTAATGAGTGTCATGTCCTTCAGTATAATGTAGTAGAGTTGGATGACCATCTGACTTTCGTGGAGGAGCCAGTTGTCCTTCTAGCCAAATATGTGTGACAATTGTGTTTGAGAGACATTCATGTTGTCATGGTCTATTGGAGACATCGCACAATTTAGGAGGCTACCTGAGATACCGAGCATGATATGAAGAAAGAATTTCCTATCTTGTTTGAGCCTTCAGGTACTTCTTGACCCTTACTTTCGCATATGAAAGTCCCTTTTAGTAGTGGATGTTAAAATGACCTCCATGCCATTTCTATGTTTATCCCTCTTATTCATCATTGAGAGTAATCCTATAGAGACACCAAGTCATTTATTACTTGATGGGACTGATATTTTGGTTACTTGGTCGTTCATTCGCATTTTGGGCAAGTTTTGGTGAGTTTTGTGATTTTTTTAAAACTTGAACGCTTAGTTTTGATAAAAATTCAAGAAAATGGCCTCAGAATCCAATTTTAAATATTTCATCAGATTTTGAAGGGTCATTTTAGGCCAGTAGAATGGTCGGCACGACTCTCGAGACTTTTAGTGCTAGTTTGTTCTCTTAGGCATTTCAACAGTCAACTTAAGTTACTGGCACCCACCATATCTTGTTTCAGGGCTGATCTCTTGTATCGGATCAAACAAATTCAATGATTTTCTGTATTTTATTTATTTGTTTTTGTCATGACGCGAGAGCACCCTCTAGTCGTGACACAGCGTACTCGACCCCAAAGGGGTCTAATACAAGCCTCATAGCTCATTCATTGCGTAGGTAATAGAAATAGTACGAAATTTAAAAAAAATTATTCAAAACTTTCAAAAACTCATTAGAATCTTTCAAAAGACACAGCGGAAGTCTAAGTCTCACATGGCCATCTTAGACAAAACTTTAACAAGATAGGGTCACGGCCTTGTACAATCAAAGAAAAACAACTAAATGTCTATTACATGAAGAAATGAAACATAAGAGTTCTTCTCCTCGTTTCCATGAGGACATACCAAGTCTCGTAGAAAACTCTATCCAAACAATTCAAATCCTAGCGAGAAGCTATCACTTGCCGGAACCTACAGTTATAGCAAAAATAAGAGAAATATGGGTTAGCACACAGCAATGTACTAAGCATGATGACCATGCAAAAACATGCTTTAAAAGGGACAGTTTGGTTGAAAACCATGCATTATACCACTTTTTAGATATACCATGAACAATAGCATGAGAGACATACACTACAAGTGTCATCATCATACAAGTCATAACTCCACATTTAGAAAATAGCATCATGTAAACCATTACCTTCACCTTGGACCTTCACATTGAGTAACCCTCATGCTATACCTTGTGCAATGTATGGATAGCGTCCCATACCACCACCCACACTAAGGCACCACATCAAGGTCACCAAAAGTGAACTTACCATTCCCTCCTTTACACATTTACACCATATCCATACATAAGAGACGTAACATTTCATAAGGCATGTCAAGGGAATATAAATCATAATATAACTAAATATAGCATGCATATCACATTAAGCATTTAAGTCAACATTCTTCAATTACTTCTTTTAGGGGACTTTCATACATTAGTCACTAAGACTTAGAGAACTCACTATGACCCTATCAAAGCCTACTCGTGCAATGTATAGATGTTATCCCATACTACAACCTACACTTCATAGAACCTTTCAATAAACCATAATGCACATCTCACATGATGGGAATAAGCGTTTAACTGACATAGACCATGCATGCTGAAAATGTAATCCAGTGTCATATAGCCCCACACCGTAAAGAGGTGTTCCACTTGCCAAAGGTAGAATGATAACATTAGCTCGGATGGAATCCGCTGACCAATATCCTATGTGGGCACATAGTGTTGGGATAGAAAGATGTTCCTCTGAACTCTAACCTAACATTGGCAGAGTTTCCATCTAAACATATCCACTCGGTGCTTAATCTACATTCCCATAGATTAATTCATTCACATTACATTAGTGTACTAGGGAGGAATGCCATAGGCCTATGGACCCTTGATACATCATTACCAAGGAAGGAATGGTATAAGCCTATTGATCCATGGTACATTCAAGGATAGCTCTAAGGTCCTCATGAAAGGAATGCCATAATCCTATCGATTCATGGTCGCTCATTACATTCTTATACTCGTAAAAGGAATGCCACTAGCCTATCGATTCATGGTACATTGACTCTTTAAGAAAGGAATGCAACTAGCCTATCAATTCTAGATTCTTCATTACATTAGATCATTTATGAAAGAAATGCCTCAAGCCTATCGATTCATATCCATCAAGTCAAGACACATTAATTGATCATATATGAAAGGAACTCCATAGCCTATCGATTCATATTCATCAAGTCAAGACACATTCATTATACAAGAAAGGGTGACTAAGCCTACCAAATCAAGTTTGACATTACATCATAGAAGCCATTTACATTTTATCACCATCATTCATGAGTGTCAATTGAGAACATACTATCAACAATAACACATGTACATTGTATACATGATCATCATTCTAACATTGAAATCACATGGATATCCTTCACATCATAATCATACATAGTAATTAAACACCTCCACATTTCAAGTGGATCAACATCTCTCGAACAATTCTACTTCAACATGTAATTTAACCAAAACTTGCCTTCAAGGCCATGAATCTCAAATCATCAACACGCTAACAATTTACCATAATAAAAGCATATATAATGATACAATTCAATAATCCAAAGTAATTTAGACATATATCAATCTTAAGCTTTCATAATCAACAAACCAACTTTATAAAGGCACAATTTAGGATTTGAAATAAATCATGGGTTCATAGAGTATTTTCATCATAAATAATCAATTAAACACCAATACAATCAATATATGACATTAGTAACCATTTGAAATCGTTTGAAAAAAGAAACCATGAGATTGAGTAAAACCCTAGGTTTTTCATGAACTTGAAAACTTTGAAACTTCTTTGAAATTGACTCTAGGGTGAAAGCTAACCTTAGATGAAGGATCACCATAACTTTACTAAGATTCCCCAAGAAATTTGATGAAGAAACACCTTGAATCCAAAATCCTAGCTCCCTCTTCTTCTTCTTCTTCTTCTTTGGGAACTTCTAGAGAGAGAAATAATTGAGAGGAGGTGGGTTACTTTTTTATTCTAATTGGAGTGACTTAAATGAAAGGATTTGGGTCTAAAAAGGGTTATATAGTTGCTAGGAAAGGAATAGAATAATAGGGACTCAACTTAGGATAAGAACTAAGGACCAACAAAGTCTTAACTTAAAAATCTGCCCCTTACCCGTCTAAGCTCGCCCTTTGGACACTTGAGCTCACCAAGTGCACTAGGAATCTCTCCAAGTGCACCCTTGGCTCGCCCTTTGTTCCAGTGAACTCACTACTTTGGGCAGTCCAGTTGGCGGACTAGAGGGGAGATGGGCGACTCGCCAAGCTAGTTGGCGATCTTGATCCTAGCTCGTTCTTTGGTCCAGCATCTTGGCCAGATGAGCCAGCCACTAGGAGATCACAAGGTCACAAGGACGACTCGCCCAACCCATTGGGCGATCACACAGCCCCATTGCCAAAAGGTCCACCAAAATACAAGGTTTCTGTCATATCTTGGTAGTCTAGGTCCTTTGTTTCACCCTAGGCTTCTACCTTGCTCCATTAAGGTTCTAAAACAGCCCACACATCAAGCTAAAGTCATACTAACCCAAACGTTAAATCTCTAGTTCAACCTATCATTTTCCGAGTTGTTACATTATCTCCCACTTAGGAACAATCGTCCTCGAATGACACTTAAAATAGATTAAGGGAAAAAGATGACTCGAGACTAGCAGCCCAACAATCATGAAATATCATAAACAACACATAAACATAGGAGGAAACATCAACTCCACATCAATAGGCTCAATGCATACACAAGAAAGTAGGAACTACATCTACATACTCATTATGCATCAAAGCAACAACATTTCTCATTTCGTTGGAGGAACTTCCTTCTACAACTCACATCATGCTCTTCATAACATCATTAAGCTCATTATGCAATTACTCTCAAAAGCACATTTAGGTATGTTCAACAATTCACCTCATGAAGCATATAGACAACTCATACTAGATGCAAATCAACATGAGGAACACAAATCATGAAAACTCATAGTTTCTCATATAAACAAGAATTCAACTAGAACATGCATAACATAAGGAGACCATGGAAATTCATTTTCACATAAGACTCCAAAACATGAAACAAGGTACAAGGAACTCTAGGTCTCAAGTTTGAAAAAGAATAGAAGGAATGAGATAAGGATATCAACACTCTCAACAACCTTACTATTCATCATACCATCCCCCACTTAGGAGAAAACCCAACTAAGGCTAACATGAAAAACAACATAATGATCTCATCACCACAAAAGGAACTATAACTTACCAGTACCTTCATCCGGATTTGCCGCTTTGTCTTTGTTAGCTTGAAGCACATAGAAACAATTCTTCTTTGGAGCATTAGGATCCGGGCCAACATTAGCCTCCCTTCCTCTAGCCATAAGAGTATGATAATTTCTCACTTGATGATCACTTTTGCCACACCCATAGCACCCACTAGTACCGGCTAGGCACTTCCCATGATGCCTCTTCCCACAAGTGTTGCAAAGATGTTTAGAAAATGGAGGTCCACCACCTTTCTCCTCATTAACCTTATGAGAACTAGAAGAATCATGGTTATGAGCTCTCTTCTTGAACGTAGGTTGACCTTGCTCATAGAACTTACCCCTTTTTAACTCCCTACCCTTTCTCTTAAGTTTGGACTCCTCAATAAATTGATCATACACCATAAGCGTACAAATATCCATATCATTATGGAGCATCATCGTATGACACTCTTCCTCAACTAGGTCAGATATACCCATCACATACCTACTCATCTCATCCCTAGGGTTAGACACCAAGGATGGAGCATACTTAGACAAGAGAGTAAATTTCATGGAGTACTCTTCCACACTCATGCTACCTTGCTTAAGATTGATAATCTCCTGAACCTTACACTCCCTCTTCTCACGGGGAAAGTAACTACCAAGGAATGCTCCCTGAAACTCCTCCCATTCTATAGAATCTACTTCTAAAGGCCTATTGTTTTTCCACTGAGTGAACCACACTTGGGTAACCTCTTTCAATTGATAGGAAGCCAACTCCGCTTTCTCGCTAGAAGTTTCCCCCATAGCATTGAATATCTTATAAAATTCATCCAAGAATTCCTGGGGATCCTCTCCCACTCTAGAACCAAGAAATATAGGAGGATTCATCCTCACAAAGTCTCTCAACCTTGAGACCACGGTACTCTCAATAGCATTCACCCTAGGCCCCATATCTCGATTAGCTTGAGCTGTCATGGCTTGAGCTAAGATTAGAAAAGCCGTCCTAATATGTTCGTTGTTCATGGCCGAGGGATCCACCGTAACTTCATTCTCTTGAGGCACTTGACCACCTTGAATACCTTGGGCAGGAACTCCCTCATTCTCAATCTCCTCTTCCACCCTTCTTGGGTTAGCCCTTGTATTTATATCCTATAAACAAAAGAGAAGGATTAGGAAAAGGATATTTACAAATCTAAACTCTAAGGTACGACTTCAATAATATGAAAGAAGTGTAAATTTCTAACATCCTATAGCATCTCGCTCATAGATGTGTCGCGACTCACACCAATGAACAAGACTCTACTAGACGTGGCTTGTGAGACATCAACCCTAAGGAATATTCCCAAAACCTTGCTCTGATACCATGTTTGTCACGACTCGAGAAACCCCCTAGTCGTAATATGGCGTACTCGACCCCGCAAAGGTCTAATACAAGCCTCATAGCTCATTCATTGCATATGTAATAGAAATAGTATGAACTTTAAAACTTTTTATTCAAAACCATATGATTCAAAACATTCAAAAACTCATTAAAATCATTCAAAAGACACAGCGGAAGTCTAAGTCTCACTCTCACATGGCCATCTTAGACAAAACTTTAACAAGATAGGGTCACGACCCTTTACAATTGAAGAAAAACAACTAAATGTCTATTACATGAAGAACTGAAACATAAGAGTTCTTGTGCTCTAATCCATGAGGACATGCCAAGTCTTGGAGGAAACTCTATCCAAACACTTCAAATCCTAGCAAGAAGCAATCACTTGCCGGAACCTACACTTGTAGTAAAAATAAAAGAAATATGGGTTAGCACATAGAAATGTACTAAGTATGATGACCATGGAAAAACATGATTTAAAAGGGACATTTTTGTTGGAAACCATGTAATATGACACTTTTTAGAAATACCATGAACAATAGCATGAGAGACAGACAATACAAGTGTAATCATCATACAAGTCATAACTCCACATTTAGACAATATCATCATGTAAACCATTACCTTCACCTTAGACCTTCACCTTGAGTAACCCTCATGCTATACCTTGTCCAATGTATGGATAGCATCCCATGCCACCACCCACACTAAGGCATCACATGAAGGTCACCAAAAGTGAACTTACCATTCCTTCATTTTCACCTTTACACCATATCAATACATAAGAGACATAACATTTCATAAGTCATGACAAGGGAATATAACTCATAATATAACCCAAGTATAGCATGCATATCACATTAAGCATTTAAGAGTCAACATTCTTCAATTGCTTCATTTAAAGGACTTTCATACATTAGTCACTGAGACATAGAGAACTCACTATGACCCTATCAAAGCCTACTCGTGCAATGTATAGATGGAATCCCATACTACCACCTACACTTAATAGAACCTCTTAAGAAACCATAATGCACATCTCACATGATGGGAATAAGATATTGACCGACATAGACCATGCGAGCAAGACATGGAATCCAGTGTCATATAGCCCTACACTGTAAAGAGGTGTTCCACTTGCCTAAGGTAGAATGATAACATTAGATCTTTGATATTTGTGTAATCAATGACACAACTTCCAATTCAAGTGTCTATGATTGTGCAATAGTATAATAACCCAACCAAGGGTTGGGGTCGAGTCCCAAAAGAGTGGTTCCGAGAAATAATTGAAAAATATATTTAAGTTCTGACTAGTCGTAGCTAAATACATTAACGATTAAAAACATTATAAATCAAAGAGGGGGACACAAAAGTGTCAAATATCGATTTGGGGGTTTTGTCACAAATATAGCAAAAACAGTAAATATAATAAGAAAATCAATAATGGGGAAGAGTTCTTGGAGTGTGACCGCAATACAAGTTGAGATACATAGTAGGATACATACTTTCGATAGGAAATTTGCAAGATAATTGTGACTAGGCTAAGCTTTAGATGGAAATAAGTTCCCTCTCGGGAAATTTACCCCGTTTCAAATGTGTTCCTCTCGGACACCCATTTGCCGCAAAAGGCCTGCCTACGCCTTACCCCACTCACTCTCTCGAGCTAAGTGTTAGGATATGGGACTAGGGCTCACCCTCTCGGGCTGAACCTCATGTCGACCCACTCCTTAGGCCATCAGTCTAGTGGTCTTGGTTTCACGACCTCCTAATATCAACACATATTTACTAAATCACAACCTAATAATGGGGGGTTTTAGCCACACATCAAGAGATAGAAATTTATACCTTCAAGGAAGTTGAAATCAAATGGGTATAGAGAAATAAGTCTTGATTTGAGCAAAGAAAGAAGAATCCAAGAGATCCACTTTAATATTGGATGAGATGAAACCCTTTTCTTCTTCAAGTTTTGAAAACCCTCTCCAAACTTAGAGCAAAATAAAAGTACTAAAAATTATATTAAGAATTTGATATTGTCTAATGATACTACAAATCTGATACTAAGCTATAACTCTCAACGAGTATTTATAGTTTTCAAAAATCAGTGTTGCGACGGATCATTCGGCGACATTAGTCGGAATCGCTGATGAACTCAGCGATTCACCCTTTGGTGTAGTTCATCTCCATCTTGTACCATCTTTTGGCATCGTTGTGCTCTGGGTCATTGGGCGACATTGTACTGCTTCCCAAAACTCCTCGGTGATGCACCAACTGCTCCCTTTTTCTGCCGACTTGATCTTTTCCTTCAGGCTCAGCACAATGGAACAAAAGGCGAAGTAAGACGCTTTGGCGATTCGCCAAGTGGACTCGGCGATCCTCAGGAATTCATTTTCTAATTCTTTTCAGCCTTTTCGTTCATTTTATTGAAGTAGTGTCCATGTTTTCCTTCATTTTTCAATACCTAAAACTTAAGGGTTTACATCAGACATTGAGATAAATTAAGCATTTGAATACACAATATCTATTAAAATATAGCGTTAAATGAGTCCAATTTATGGACTCATCGAAACCCCCAACTTAAACTTTTCCTTATCCTCAAGCAAACTCAAGTTCAGTTGATCACAAATGGTGTCTGAAACAGTGCTACACAAGACTCAATCATAAATGTACACAACAAGACTCAAATTACTCATGCAAAGATCAACTATGTACTCAAAGATTCAAGTTGTGGCACACCATTACCAAAGATTCTCATGCTCGCCACTTGTGCAAGTTCAAGCTCAACAAAAAGTATCTAAATGCCCTCGCATAAAGAATGATTCCATATTCACACATAGAGGTTAATCAATTCAAAATTAGGAATCAGATGCAACGCTCACACTCAAAAAAGGAACAAAATGCATGTTTGCACCCATATATTTGCCCTTATTTTTCAATCGACTTTCGATTTGGCTTACTCAAGATCAAAAAGGTCTTTTCAAGGCTTGTAATAGGGCTGATTGAAAATGTATGGTAATTTAGGGTCAATGACTTCTTCATCCTCGTGAGGTGTGGTGTTCTCAAAACGTTCTTTTTCTTTCCCTTATCACTTTTTCTTCTAGTGCTTCTAAGTCCTCTTTTAAATCACTCTCCATGTATTGCTTGAAAACCCAATTCCTTTTGCACTTCTTTTTTTAATTTTTCATTTTGTTTTGCAATACCATGGGTTAAGGGAGACTTTTCTTACACTTTTTGACTTCTCCTTTTCTATTTCACCACACCCCCAACTTAGAATATTGGCCTAAGTTGGTTATTCACTAAACCACAAATCAAGAGAATTATATGTAGTGGGTCAAATAAGGTCTAGGGTTCATGAAGATTCTTCCAAAGAAAGGTAAGGCTCAAGGGTTGTTCAAAAGAGTTTCACACGCTCACAGGTAGGCCACAAAAGAGGTATATGTCAAATTTGGCTCACACTCTTTAAAGTTGCCTAAGATCATTTCAAGAGCAGACCTTTCTAAATCAATTAGAATAACGGGGCAAACTTTGGGTTTATTCATGCATGGTTCAAAGTAAGCTAATCACAGAAGGCATCGAAACTTAAGTCAAACAAGACTACACACTTTCTCTAGTGTGCAACGGTCAATAAAAAAAATTAATTCGATAAATGGCTAATCACAACGAGATGCAAAGAGTTCACATATTGTTTATGCAACTTCATTTGGTCTCATCGTAGCCGCGCATTCATGATTGTTCAATAGAGAGCACTATTCAAGTCATCAGTATTGATCGGAATTGAGACTTAAATTTTGCAAAAGAACAGCCAATTTCAACACACGAGTGGTGGCAAAAAATTTTGGAATTTTTTTAAAAATATTTCGAAAGGATCAAAATCATTTTTATAATTTAAAACAAAAGCAAAACCATGAGCTCAAATATCCACAAAAATAGTGTAAACACAATTTTAAATAGAACAACCCAATAATATACAAAACATGAACACAAATAGCACACAAAAAGGTGAGCCTCACCCCACCACAAATAAAAATGTCTGTCCTCAAATGCAAATGAAATAAAGTATCCAAAAGTGAAAGTAAGTAAGACAGAGTGGGAGGTAGAGAAAGGTCCTGTCTACGCAGTATCTCTATCTGTCGGGGTCTCGGTACCCGGGGTCATGCTCGAGGTGTAGGCATCAAGAACTGGAGCTATCTCTGAATCATCAACATTGCTAGGTCCACTAGAAGTGACCACCTGTGAATTCGTCCAATAGGCATGCACAACGGCATAGAACTCCAAGGCCCATGAACGTATTTTATGGGTTCGTGGAATCTTTGAAATAGGCTTCCGACTTAAAGACGTGTAGACTTCCCTGACTCCCTTTCCCTTTCCCTTATCTTCCTTCCCACCAGACGTGGGCGGTGTAGTATCCTTGCCTTTAGATATAACGGCCTCCTCATTTACCGCCTTCCCATTAGCCTTCTCTTGTGCTGGTACAATTCTCTCAACAGCTTTTGGTTTCTCCATAACTGCAAATCCTTAAGAAAACCTTAGAATACATTCAACCAGATTCACAATAAAATGGTGGCATACAGCCTTGCTGCTCAAGTAGGCTAAGGGGGGGCTCCTTTCGGTGAATCGCTGACATCTTTCGGCGAGAACGTCCTAACCCGCCGAAGACTACAATGCACAAAGGGTCAGGAGGTGCACACAAAGGGCGATCTAAAGTACTCTTGGCGAGTCGCTGATTGCTTTTGGCGACCTCAAGCTTATAGCCGAAAGTGGCTGAATTTGCCTATCAGATAAAGAACGAAATTAAAGGCGAGTTCTTGGGGTGTGACCGCAATACAAGTTGATATACATTGTTGGGTACATACTTTTGATAGGAAATTTGTTCCCTCTCTGGCAACTTACCCCTTTTAAAATGTGTTCCTCTCGGACACCAACTTGCTGCATGAAGACCAACCTACGCCTTACCCCACTCACTCTCTCAAGCTGAGTGTTAGGATATGGGACTAGAGCTCACCCTCTCTGGATGAATCTCAATTCGACCCACTCCTTAGGCCATCAGTATAGTGGTCTTGGTTTTGCAACATCCCTCTCGGGCAAGCCGAAAACACATGGGTCATTTTGTATTTGAACCTGCAAACCCATTAAATTAAACCACAACCACTAATTGAAATCACCATTAAAAAACATCTAACCTATCAACAAGCAAGACCCAACAATAATATCAACACATATTTGCTAAATCACACACGAAGAATGGGGTTTTTTAGCCACACATCAAGAGATAGAAATTTATATCTTCAATGATGTTGAAATCAAATGGGTATAGAGATATAAATCTTGATTTGAGTAAAGAAAGAAGAATCCAAGAGACCCACTTCCATATTGGAAGAGACGAAACACTTTTTTTCTTCAAGTTTTCAAAACCCTCTCCAAACTTCGGGCAAAATAAAAGTAATAAATATTATATTAAGAATTTAATATTGTGTAATGATACTATAAAATCTGATACTAAGCCATAACTCTCAACGAGTATTTATAGTTTTCAAAAATCGGTGCTGCAGTGGATCATTCGGCGACAATAGTAAGAATCGCCGATCAACTCGGCGATTCGCCCTTTGGTGTAGTTCATCGCCGTCTTGCACCATCCTTCAGCATCGTCGTGCTCTGGGTCATTGGGCGACATAATACTGTTTCATGGCACTCCTCGGCGTTGCACCGACAACTCCCTTTTCCACCGACTTGATCCTTTAATTCAGCCTTAGCACATTGGAACAAAAGGCGAAGGGAGACCCTTTGGCTATTCGTCAAGTGGATTCGGCGATCCTCAAGCCTTCATTTTCTCGTTCTTTTCAGCCTTTTCATTACTTTTTGCGAAGTAGTATCCATGCTTTTCTTCAATATTCAAATACCTAAAACTTAAGGGTTTTCATCATATATTGAGATAAAATAAGAATTTGAGGACACAATTTCTATTAAAATATAGCCTTAAATGAGTCCAATTTGAGGACTCATCAACAACCCCAACTTAAACTTCTGCTTGTCCTCAAGCAAACTCGAGTTGAGTTGATCACAAAGGGTGTCTCCAACAGTGCTACACAAGACTCAATCACGAATGTACACAACAAGACTCAAATTACTCATGCAAAGATCAATTGTGTACTCAAAGATTCAAGTTGTGACACACTATTACCAAAGATTCTCATGCTCGCAATACTTGCTACTTGTACAAGTTCAAGCTCAACAAAAAGTATCTAAATGCCCTCACATAAAGAATGATTCCATATTCACACATAGAGGTTAATCAATTCAAGATCAGGAATAAGATGCAACACTCACACTTAAAAAGTTGAACAGAATGCATGTTTTCACCCACAGGTTTGCCCTTATTTTCCAATCGACTTTCGATTTGGCTTACTCAAGATCAAAAAGGTCTTTTCAAGGCTTGTAATGGGGCTGAGTGCAAATGTATGGTCATTTAGGCTCAATGACTTCTTCATCCTCGTGAGGTGTGTTGTTCTCAAAACGTTCTTTTTCTTTCCCTTATCACTTTTTCTTCTAGTGCTTCTAAGTCCTCCTTTTATTTACTCTCCAAGTATTGCTCGGAAACAAAATTCATTTAGCACTTCTTCTTTTTTAAGTTTCCATTTTGTTTTGCAATACCATGGGTTAAGGGAGACTTTTCTTGCACTTCTTGACATGTCCTTTTCCTTTTCACCACACCCCCAACTTAGGCTTTTGGCCTAAGTAGGCTATTAACTAAACCACAAATCAAGAGGATTATAGGTAGTGGGTCAAGTAAGGTCTAGGGTTCATCAACGTTCTTCCAAAGAAAGGTAAGGCTCAAGGGGTGTTCAAAAGACTTTCACACGCTCACGGGTAGGCCACAAAAGAGGTATATGTCAAATTTGGCTCACACTCTTTAAAGTTGCCTAAGATCATTTCAAGAGCATACCTTTCTAAATCACTCAGAATAACGGGGTAAATTTTGGGTTTGTTCATGCATGGTTCGAAGTAAGCTAATCCCACAAGACATCGACATTTAAGTCAAACAAGACTACATACTTTCGCTAGTGTTCAACGGTCATTACAAGATAATCAATTTGATAAATGGCTAATCACAACGAAATGCAAAGAGTTCACATATTGTCTATGAAACTTCATTTGGTCTCGTCATAGCCGCACATTCATGTTTGGTAAATGGAGAGTAATATTCAAGTCATCAGTATTGATTGGAACCGAGACTTAACTTTTGCAAAAGAACAGCCACTTTCAACACACGAGAGGTGGCAAAAAAAATTTTCCTTTAAATTTTTCCGGAAGGGTCAAAATCATTTTATAATTTAAAACAAAAGGAAGCCATGAGCTCAAACATCCACAAAAATAGTGTAAACACAATTTTAAACAGATGTGAATCGCATCCGCCAACCCACTCGGCGAATCATTTCATTCAGGCTCAACACACTGGAACAAAAGGTGAAGTGAGATCCTTCGGTAATTTGCCAAATGGACTCGGCGATCCTCAAGCCTTCATTTTCTCGTTCATTTCAGCCTTTTCATTCCTTTTTGCGAAGTAGTGTCCATGCTTTCCTTCGATCTTCAAATACCTGAAACTTAAAGGTTTTCATCAGATATTGAGATAAAATAAGCATTTGAGGACACAATTTCTATTAAAATATAGCCTTAAATGAGTCCAATTTGTGGACTAATCTACACCCCCAACTTAAACTTTTGCTTGTCCTCAAGAAAACTCGAGTTCAGCTGATCAAAAAAGGGTATCTCAAAAACTGCTACACAAGATTCAATCATGAATGTACACAACAAGACTCAAATTACTCATTCAAAGATCAATTGTGTACTCTAAGATTCAAGTTGTGACACACCATTTACAAAGATTCTCATGGTCGCAATACTTGTTACTTGTTCAAGTTCAAGCTCAACAAAAAGTATCTAAATGCCCTCACATAAAAAATGATTCCATATTCACACATAGAGGCTAACCAATTCAAGATCAGGAATCAGATGTAGCACTAACACTCAAAAAGAGTAACACAATACATGTTTTCACCCATAGGTTTTCCCTTATTTTCCAATAGACTTTCTATTTGGCTTACTCAAGATCAAAAAGGTCTTTTCAAGGCTTGCAATGGGGCTGAGTGCAAATATATGGTCATTTCGGCTCAGTGACTTCTTCATCCTCATGAGGTGTGGAGTTCTCAAAATGTTCTTTTTCTTTCCCTTATCATTTTTTTGTTTAGTGCTTCTAAGTCCTCCTTTTATTCACTCTACATGTATTGCTTGGAAACCCAATTCCTTTTGGACTTTTTTTTTTTTGATGTTTCCATTTTGTTTTGCAGTACCAGTGGTTAAGGAAGACTTTTCTTGCACTTCTTGACTTCTCCTTTTCCTTTTCACCACACCCCCAACTTAGTCTTTTGGCCTAAGTTGGTTATTCACTAAGCCACAAATCAAGAGGATTATAGGTAGTGGGTCAAGTAAGGTCTAGGGTTCATTAAGGTTCTTCCAAAGAAAGGTAAGGCTCAAGGGGTGCTCAAAAGAGTTTCACACGCTCACGGGTAGGCCACAAAAGAGGTATATGTCAAATTTGTCTCACACTCTTTAAAGTTTCCTAAGATCATTTCAAGAGCACACCTTTCTAAATTAATCAGACTAATGGGGCAAATTATGGGTTTATTCTTGCATTGTTCAAAGTAAGCTAATTACACAAGGCATCGACACATAAGTCAAACAACACTACACACTTTCGCTAGTGTGCAACGGTCATTACAAGATAATCAATTTGATAAATAGCTAATCACAATGAGATGCAAAGAGTTCACATATTGTCTATACAACTTCATTTGGTCTCATCGTAGCTGCGCATTCACGTTTGTTCAATTGAGAGCACTATTAAAATCATCAGTATTGATCAGAACTGAGACTTAAATTTTGCAAAAGTACAACCACTTTCAACACACGCGAGGTGGCAAAAAAATTTGGAAATTTCTTAAAATTTTCTGAAATGTTCAAAATTATTTTTATAATTTAAAACAAAAGGGAAGCCATGAGCTCAAACATCCACAAAAACAGTGTAAACATAATTTTAAACAGAACAACTTAAATATATACAAAACACGAACACAAATAGCACACAAAAAGGTGAGCATCACCCCACCACAAATAAAAATGTTTGTCCTCAAATGCAAATAAGATAAAGTATCCAAAAGTGAAAGTAAATAAGACAGAGTGGGAGGTAGAGAAAGGTCATGTCTACGTAGTCTCTCCATATGTCGGGGCCTTTGTGCCCGAGGTCATGCTCGAGGTGTAGGCATCAAGAACCGGAGCTATCTCTGAATCATCAACATTGCTAGGTCTACTATAAGTGACCACCTACGAATTCGTCCAATAGGCATGCACAGCGGCATAGAACTTCAAAGCCCATGAAGGTATTTTATGGGTTCGTGGAATCTTTGAAATAGGCTTCCGACTTAAGGACGTGTAGACTTCCCTGGCTCCCTTTCCCTTTCCCTTATTTTCCTTCCCACCAGACGTTGGCGGTGTAGTATCCTTGCCTTTAGGTATAACGGCCTCCTCATTTACCGCCTTTCCCTTAGCCTTCTCTTATGCTGGTACAATTCTCTCAACAATTTTTGGTTTCTCCATAACTGCAAATCCTTAAGAAAACCTTAGAATACATTCAACCAGATTCACAATAAAAAGGTTGCATACAGACTTGCTTCTCAAGTAGGCTAAGGGGGGGCTCCTTTCTGTGAATCGCTGACATCTTTCGGTGAGCACGACATAGCCCGCCGAAGACTACATTGCACAAAGGGTCAAGAGGTGCAGGCAAAGGGCGATCTAAAGTACTCTTGGCGAGTGGTTGATTGCTTTTGGCGACCTCAAGCTTATAGCCGAAAGTGGCCCTTATTAGAGAAAGCACGAAACTAAAGGTGACGTCGGGACATTAGGTGAAATGCCGATTGGTTCGGTGAGCTTGACCTAGCTCGCCAAATGACCCAACATGCCAATTCTCAACCCATACACTCAAATTCAATCCCGCAAAATATACTTCTGCTTAAAACACTAACATAAGGGATTTCAACAATTTAAACAAGTTGAGCAATAATTTTGAATTTAGACAGGTGTAAATGAGACCATTCAGAGAGACCCAACACATTTCAACAAGATAAGGATGCTGCAAATGAGTATATATCCTATAGAATAACTTTTGGGTTTCGAACTACCAATCTTTGATGCTGACTACGATAAAAATGACGTGCTAGGCAGCAATGTAGTCCAAAATCCGCACACAAATCAGCAACCAAGGTACTTATGGGATGCAAAAATATAGAAAATACTAACTAGGTGTGATTTTATCAAGTTTGAAAGTGAGCAAAAGTGAGAAGTTTTGAACTTTAAAATCTTCTACCATTTAGAGTTGTCCAGTACGCACCCATTCGACGAATCGCATCCACCGACCCACTCCGTGATTCACCGAGTGGTCACTTACACCGCCAATTTCCATAGTATCTTTAGTTTCTTGGGGTCAAGTTGGCGGTCTTAATCGTGGACCCTGACCAAGTTGGCGATTCGCCAAATTGATCTTTGAGCTCATCGAGTTTTGCAGGCTCCAGGTTGAAACTATGTTAAGCCAAACGACGGATCAAGTTGGGCACGTCGACCTCTTCGGCGATTTGCCGAATGGATCATTTACTCGTCAATCTGTATTTTTAAAACACTTTCCTCATTCAAACATGCACAACCAACACACCATTATTCACCTAAACAAAAGTAAAGCAAGTAAATTGGTTTTGGGTTGCCTACCAAACAACGTCGTAGTTAACGTCGTGGCACGACGCAAGTCAATGCTCAAACCTAATTTTTAGGGATGAACCTAGTGCAACTAGGTGATCCCAATTGTTCATTTGGATGGAGTTGAGGCAATACATGAACCAAGAGAGTTTCAATTAGCTGGATAGATCTAAAGTGAGAACCGCTCATCCGAATTAGCACTTCTACATTTCCTCTAATCTCCTCTAACACTCAATCTAGATCATTTAGCTTGTGGACAATGATTAATAATGTATCCTCGATACGTCTATTTTCATTGTCCATAGACCTTCTCTGCTTGGTAGGTGATATGCATTTGCTCTCCTTTTTGGACATCACCTCCAGGTCCTCGACCTCTTGGGTCAAGTTATTCATCTTACCCAGCCAAATATTTAATTGCTGGTTCTTCTCAGTATCCTTGTTGGTTTTGGCCACAAGGTGAAGGAGTTTAGGTGTGGTCTCATAGGAATATCTATCAAGACCATTCAGGATAAGTCTATCAATTAATCCTTTATTTCTGAGATTAAGACTCCTATAGAAGCACTCCAGTAGAATTACATCGAGAATTTCGTGAGTTGGGCATTGCATCAACAGTTCTTCCAACCTCAACCACGACTCATGAAAGATCTCATCTTCCATTTGTTTGAAGGTCAAAATTCTATCCCTCACACCTCATCACTTCCACCGAGAGGTGCTCTATTGGTCCACAGTAATTAACCACACTTATCTCTCCTTGTTTCTGTCAAAACAAACGAACAAAACAAAACTACAAATCAAGTAAGTAGAACTACAATTAAGAAGAACAAAAATTCTACTAATCTAAAAAATCTCAAGTAACACCACTCCCCGGCAGCGGCTCCATTTTGATGTCTACTTAATCAATGACACAACTTCCAATGCAAGTGTCTACGATCGTGGAATAGTATAATAACCCAACCAAGGGTTGGGGTCGAGTCCCAATGAAGTGATTTTGAGAATTAATAGAAAAATAAAATTAAGTTCTAACTAGTCGTAGTTAAAGACATTAACGATTAAAATCATTGTAAATCAAAGAGGGGGACACAAAAGTGTCAAATATCGATTTGGGGGTTTTGTCACAAATATAGCAAAAACAGTAAACACAACAAGAAAATCAAGTATGGGGAAGTGTTCTTGGGGTGTGACCGCAATACAATTTGAGATACATAGTTGGGTACATACTTTCGATAGGAAATTTGCAAGATAATAGTGACTAGGCAAAGCTTTAGATGGAAATAAGTTCCCACTCGAGAAACTTACCCCATTTCAAATGCGTTCGTCTCGGCCACCCATTTTCCACATGAAGGCCGGACTACGCCTTACCCCACTCACTCTCTTGAGCTGAGTGTTAGGATATGGGACTAGGGCTCACCCTCTCGGGCTGAACCACACTTAGTTTCGCGACCTCCCTCTCGGGCAAGCCAAAAACACTTGGGTGGTTTTGTATTTTCAACTATAAAACCCCATTAAATTAAACCACAACCACTAAGTGTAATCACCATTAAAATACATCTAACCTATCATCAAGCAAGATCCAACAATAATATCAACACAAATTTACTAAATCACACCCCAAGAATGGTGGTTTTTAGCCACACATCAAGAGATAGAAATTTATACCTTCAATGATGTTGAAATCAAATGGGTATAGAGAAATAAGTCTTGATTTAAGCAAAGAAAGAAGAATCCAAGAGACCCACTTCCAATTTGGAAGAGATGAAACCCTTTTCTTTTTTAAGTTTTCAAAACCCTCTCCAAACATAGAGAAAAATAAAAGTACTAAAAATTATATGAAGAATCTAATATTGTCTAATGATACTACAAAGTCTAATACTAAGCTATAACTCTCAACGAGTATATATAGTTTTAAAAAAATTGTGTTGCGGTGGATCATTCGACGACATTAGTCGGAATCGCCGATCAACTCGGCGATTAGCCCTTTGGTGTAGTTCATCGCCGTCTTGCACCATCCTTTAGCATCGTCGTGCTCTGGGTCATTGGGCGACATAGTACTTCTTCGCGGAAGTCCTCGGTGATGCGCCGACTGCTCCCTTTTTCCGCCTACTTGATCCTTTCCTTCAAGCTCAGCACACTGGAACAAAAGGCGAAGTGAGACCCTTCGGTGATTTACCTAGTGTACTCAGCGATCCTCAAGCCTTCATTTTCTCATTCTTTTCAGTCTTTTCGTTTCTTTTTGCGAAGTAATGTCCATGCTTTCCTTCAATCTTCAAATACCTGAAACTTAAGGGTTTTCATCAGATATTGAGATAAAATAACCATTTGAGGAAACAATATCTATTAAAATTGCCTTAAATGAGTCCAATTTGTTGAATCATCAACCGGATGGAATCCTCTGGCTAATATCCTATGTGGGCACATAGTTCTAGGATAGGGAGATGTTCCTTGGAACTCTAACCTAACATTAGGAGAGTTTGCATCTAAGCATATACACTTGGTGCTTAGCCTACATTGCCATAGATTAATTCACTCACAATACATTAGTGTACTAGGGAGGAATGCCATAGGCCTATCGACCCTTGATACATCATTACCAAGGAAAGAATGCTATAAGCCTATCGTTTCATGGTAAATTCAAGGATAGCTCTAGGGTCCTCATGAAAGGAATGACATAAGCCTATCGATTCATGGTCCCTCATTACATTCTTATACTCATGAAATGACTGCCATTAGCCTATCGATTCATGGTACATTGACTAATAAAGAATGGAATGAAACTAGACTGTCGATTCTAGAGTCTTCATTACATTAGATCATTTATGAAAGGAATGCCTCAAGCCTATCGATTCATATCCATCAAGTCAAAATACATTCATTAATCATATATGAAAGGAATGTCATATCCTATAGATTAATATTAATCAAGTCAAGACAAATTCATTATACAAGAAAGGGTTCCTAAGCCTACCAATTCAAGTTAGACATTTCATCATAGAAGCAATTTATATTCTATCACCATCATTCATAAGTGTCAATTAAGAATATACTATCAAGAATAACACATTTAGAATGTATACATGATCATCATTCTATCATTGAAATCACATGCATATCCTTCACATCATAATCATACATAGTAATAAAACACCTCCACCTTTCAAGTGGATCAACATCTCTAGCACAATTCTACTTCAACATTTAATTTAGCCATAACTTGCCTTCAAGGCCATGAATCTCAAATCATCAACACAACAACAATTCATCATGATTAAGGCATAGATAATGATACAATTCAATAACCTAAAGCAATTTAGACCTATATCAATCATAAGCTTTCATAATCAACAAACCCACTTAATAAAGACACACTTTAGGAATTGAAAGATATCATGGGTTCATAGAGTATTTTACTCATAAATCATCAATTAAACACCAATACAATCAATATATTACATTAGTAACCATTTGAAATCATTTGAAGAAAGAACCCATAATATTGAGTAAAACCCTATGTTTTTCATGAACTTGAAAACTTTGAAAAATTTCTTTGAAATTGACTCTAGGGTGAAAGATAACCCTAGATGAAGGATTACACTACCTTTACTAAGATTCCCCAAGAAATTTGATGAAGAAATGCCTTGAATCCAAAACCCTAGCTCCCTCTTCTTCTTTTTCTTCTTTAGGAACTTCTAGAGAGAGAAATATTTGAGAGGAGGTGGGTTTCTTTTTTATTCCATTTGGAGTGACTTAAATGAAATAATTTAGGTCTAAAAAGGTCTTAAAAGGGTTATATAGTTTCTAGGAATGGAATAGAATAATAGGGACTCAACTTAGGAAAATAACTAAGGACCCACAAAGTCTTAACTTAAAAATTTGCCCCTTGCCCGTCTAAGCTCGCCCTTTGGACACTTGGGCTCGCAAAGTGCACTAGGCGACTCACCAAGTTCACCCTTGGCCCTCCTTTTATTCTAGTGAGCTAACTAAGTTGGGCAGTCCACTTGGCGGACTGGAGGGTAAATGGGCGACTCGCCTGGTTGGCGAGCTTGCACCTAGCTCGCCCTTTGGTCCAGCATCTTGTCCAAATGGGGCAGCCACTAGGTGATCACAAGGGCACAAGGGAGACTCGCCCCAACCCCTTGGGCTATCAAACAGCCCCATCGCCAAAAGATCCACCGAAAGACAAGGTTTATTTCACCCTATCTTGCTAGTCTAGGTCCTTGCTTGCACCCTAGGCTTCTACCTTGCTCCATTAAGGTTCTAAAACATCCCACACATCAACCTACAATCAAACTAACCCAAAAGTAAGGGTCTAGTTCAAACTATCATTTTCTGAGTCGTTACACTTTTTCTTTATTGTTGACTTTTTTCCACCACAATCAAATTTGCCGCATGGATTGGATAGAGTTCCCTGATAAGACATTTTTTTGAGTTTAATCAACATTTTGAGTAAACGAGCTCCGATGATAATTCCGATAGATCGCTTAGCTCTGAAATATGAGTTTTGGTCTAGGATGACCCTTCGTTCAGATCTCAAAGCTTTCGGGCTAATTCTAATCCACCTTGTTAATTTTGGCTTAAAATATTATTGGGTATGGGACCCATTTCTTTCAAGATGACCTCGTATGGAGTTATGATTTCTCTATTGAGTCCCAAATATAAATTTTAATTGGTTTGCATATATATTTTGTGTGTATGGGGTTACAAACAAAATCACAAGTCCTTAAACATTTCCTGGGCTACTTTGCTAAAAAATTCTAGTGCCTGAGTTCATGTGTAGCCTCTTTTGTTCCGCTGGGCTTGCTTAAGTTTATGCCTCTTATATGACCAGTGCTCTGCTTAAGCGAGGCCGGCCAGTTGGGCGACTGTTGCTAAAGTGACTATAGGTTTGGTCTTTAAATGCTCTCTTTTGTGGACTTCGTTCACTTAAGTGATGCTCACTATTTCTTCTAGGAGCACGAGAAAGCAAGGATTACCTCTTTGAGGGCTTTCTAATTCAGTAACGTTTGTGGTCTCTTAAGCGGTCATCAACCAGTTTTTTGATAAAGATTTGTTCGCGAATTTTAGCTCTTATTGAATATTAATTTTGCATTTTCTTCTCTCTCTGAGCCCCAATTTAAGTGATTTGAAGTCCTAGGTGATCTTTGGGAGTGTGGTTACTTTTATTTGTTATTGAGAGCTATTGAAAAACCTCCATTTGAGGTGAATTTGTGTATCTTTAGGATTCCTTGGCATATTTGTTGTGGTAATTGCATGGTTGATTGTTTTGGCTATTTCTAGTCTTGGATTGTGTTCAATTTTGGAGCACAATTTGGGGGCATAGTTTGGAACCTCTTGACAGAGTCAATTCTAGAAATTTTGGCCACAATTCTAGAAATTTTGGCCCAGTTGTGATCCTAGTTTTGATAGTGTTGCAGCGTTCAAGGGTCATTCAAAAAAGAAATGCTTAGGCCTTATTATTTGGAGCGTGCGATCGACCTAAAGGTAGGCAACAAATTTCTTTCTGATTAAATTGAGCTGGAGTGTTTGAACTCATGATGATTAGTGTGAATTGGGGGTGGGTACCTATTTATTCTTACCTTCCATTTATAAACCATGTTTTAGGGTTAATCAGTGTTGTTTTGGGGCTAGTACCATGATAATTGGGGTTGTATATGTGTTGTTCAATGATGTTGTGAGTTACTTGTGTTGTTACTTGTTATTTGAAGGATGTTCGGCGTTAGTCTAGGATAGACTATTGTAGTCTTAGACATATGAGCCTTGTAGCTTGTCTTCATCTTTGATGCCATTTTGGATGGACTAGGTCCTTGTTTATTAAAATAGCAGACTTGAGTCTGATAGTATAAACCTTAGTCTAGGCATTTACGCAACTTGTTAATGTAACATCCCAAAAAAAATTGGAACTAAGACTCGAACCATCCTTCGTTGTGAATAGGATTTTACCGAGAAATTTAAAATTTCATAAGTTTTGAGATCACTAGATGTAGCACCTTGGGTTCCAAAAAGAACTAAAGAGAATTCATTCAAGTTATTCGTAAGTTCTTTAAGTTTTGGGGTCAACTTCAAACGATGATAACTCTCTATAAATGATGAGTTAAGTGGCCCATAAGATATCAAATGAAAGATCTTTGAATTATTTTTCCAAAGCCACCAAGTTTGCTAAATTTTGAATTCGGATGAGTGAGATATGCCCTTTTGAAGTCAGTTTGTCGATTTAAGGAAAGTTACCCGAAATTATAAGGGCTTTTTTTGTCTTTTCCTTACCCCTTCTTCTTAAATCGTTCTTAAGAAATAATTTAGGGGTCTAAACTGATTAGAATCAGTTTCATTCATCCCTAATATGCTTAGGGTGTTAGAAGAGAGTTCAAGAAGAGAAAAAAGGAAGGGTTCGAAGTGTTCGTCGAGATTCTTGAGTTTCGTTGAGAATTTTCTCCATGGGTTTTATCCCTAAGAGGTATGTAAGTTTTCATAGTGTTGGGTTTGTTCTCCCACACACAAATCATGAGTTTATTTTACGAATTTCATCCATGAGTTTGAGTAAGTTGAGTTCTTAATAAGTATTCTTGATATTCATTCTAAATCTTGTTTTGTTGGGGTTTTGATGAATTATTGAGATGAAAGTTTGTGATTTGAGGGTTATTTTGAGTAGATTAGTGTGTACTTAGGTTGGGTATTTGAATATAAGGGATTGGGGAAGAAACCCTTCGATTCTAATCGCATAAGGTCAGAAAATGAGTAGAAAAATTCGTCTGAATTGTCTGGGGAAGGGTGGTGTGACGCGCCATTGTGCGCGCCAGCAGTGCGCTAAGATAGTTATACTTGAATTAACATTGAGTTTAGTTATACTTGAATTATTATTTTTAATAAAAAACTTTATGGTTTGTATTAAAGGAGTAATTGAATAATATTCAATAAGATAGTTTATCATGTACAAAATAGTATTAAATTTAATTAATTACAAAAAAGATTCTATTATCATATACAAAAATAGTTTTTCCATAATTGAAATATTTTAAAAAATATATTTTTATTACATTAATTATTGTGACTTACAGTAAAAACCTTTCTTACATAATTTTCAACTCTGTAATTTAAAAAAAAAAAATTAAAGATTTTCCATTTCAATTCATTGGTAAAAGTTTAACTCCCAAAATTCAAATGATATTACATAAGTTGGGAGAAAAAAAATAGTAGATTATTAGTAATATTAATTCTTCCCAATTAGCTAAGAGAGAGTGTTGGAAATTTTACTTTTTGAATTTACAAATTATAATAGGACTTAATTTGTGATTTCCTATACCCATGTCGAAATTATTAATCATATCTTTGTAGTTTTTGTAGACAATCAGAACTACTTGTAAGTTGAACTATTTGGAGATACACAATAATCATATAGAGGAATACTCACTTCTTTTTTTTGATGTCTGCATCATAATATCCTCAAAACGTGACATATTACTTCCAGCTTCCCTAGGACCATATTCCCAATTTTGAGGAGGAACATAAGGTCCAACCTGATCATTTATGTTGCCATAGTTGTTCCGGTTGTAGTTGTTGTCGCGATTGAAGTTCCCATCCCGGACATATCTCGGTTGTAGTTTCCATAGTTCCGACCTTGGTTTCCTTGACCTTGGCGCCAATTATCCGTATTGGAACCTTGGGCATTTGGTCTGAAAACCCCCATCTGATCATTGACCGCATAAGTATCTTCTTCATAGGAACAATCCTCAACCAGTGGTGGATTCCTAGTCAAATAATTCACAACATTTACCTTCTCCGCTCACATGTTTCAACACCAATCCTATTTCGGTCCTCATCTGAGCCATCTCCTCACGAATCTCATCTGTAGACTGGTTGTTTGTAGCTTGAACGGCAAACGTGTTCCTCCCAGTATCCGACCTTCTAGTGTTCCAAGCTTTATTGTTTCGAGATATCTTCTCCAGTTTCTCTGGAATCTACTCAAAAGTGCACTCACCATATGAACCTCTAGAGATAGTATCAAGCACTGCCTTACTGTTGTCATCCTGACATCGGTAGAAATACTCATTCAACGACTCATCATTAATACTATGATTCGGAACACACCTTATGAAAGCAGTGAACTTGTCCCAAGAACTACTCACCGACTCTCTAGGTAGTTCTACAAAACTGTTGAGTTTATCTTTGTGGTTCAACTTCTTAGACATTGGAAAGAATCTTGCTAGGAACACATCAGTCAGTTGTTCCCATGTGTAGATTGAGTTATAAGGAAACTCAGTTAACCACACAGCAGCATCGCCGGTCAATGATAAGGGGAATACTCGCAATCCAATGACATTCATGTCCAAGTCCGGTCAACCCACACAAATTTTGTAAACACTCCTTAGCTTGGTTATGTGAGCATGTGGATCTTTCGATGCCAAACCATTAAACAAGCCCCTCCTTGTAAGCATTTGTATCAAACTGCTAGTCACCAAAAATGTATGTCCCAGAGGTAGAGGGGGTAGGACAAGAGGTCATTCAAATTTAGCTGCATTAAAGTTGACCCTATAGTTATCACGTAATCTTGGTCCTGGTGGATCATGTACCCTCACTGCATCTCTCAGTAAATTCTCAACTTGAACCTAATTATTCTCATCACCAACCCTCGGAGGCTGCAACGCAACACCATCACCTAACTCTCCTCTCATAGGATTAACTGGAATTCCTTGATTATTCATTCTCCACAAAGTTTTGTTCAGTTCTGGACCGTAAGGAGTAAGTGGTTCACCGTGGCTCCATGTATTTGGCATACACTAGAGTAGGAACATGAGAGAAACAAAAACAAAAGAAAAAGTAAAATTAGGAAATATTTGACTAAAGTTCAATAATGTAGTTAAATTTAATCTAAAAGCCAAATTCCCCGGCCGCGGCACCAATATTTGATACGCTCAAATTACACCTCCCTAAAGAAGAATAAGCGATCGTTATCAAGTAAAGAACTCAACTTGTAGGTTGGGGTCGATCCCACGAGCAATATGGTTTAGACATAAACTTAACTGACGATTATATTCGTTTAGTCAATGTGTTTCCGAAAACAAGTAATTAAAGGGGGGGGATTTGTGAAACAAATTCAGGAAATCATGTAAGTATTCACTGAGCAAGATTCAAACTTTAGTTGTTATCAAGATGAGAAAGTAACTAGGGTGTACGTGTTCCCCTTAAGCTTATAACTCGGTAGTCCTAGTAATAGCAATCCTTTCCTAGTGTATTACATGCAAAGTGATAAGTTACGTATCTCTAATTCCTTAGTTCGTCAGCTAGAGAATTTCACACCGCACCTTGGTCTGGCTACGTGTGTATAATTAACTAACCCTTACCTTTACCTCATATTAGACATCACATTGATGTATGGCTTACTTTTCACCCTCGCACCAATCAATATTAGACTATTAGATAGTATCACACTAAATCTATGTTGATAATTCTTTTTCTCGTTAATTACCTCCTTGGTCCTGCAAGTAGTAACGAGGCAAGTTCTAACATTGGACATCGTTAAAAAGATTTCTAAGCAAAAGAATTATCAATGCATGCAATAACATTGTTAAAGAATTACTTAGTGTAATTCATACGTTGTTAATCGCTCATGGTTCCCACAACCCTAGTTGTGGATTTAGTTACCCATAATAGCAAGAACACAATTCATATTTTTAGATGAAGAAATCATGAACTTACATAATGAGAATGATAAACCCAGAATTTCAACTTGAATTTCCAAAACCAAAATCTTCAAAATGAACTTAGGGAATTAAGAATTGCTAAAGTTGCAAGTTAATCACCAAAGTTAAAGCTAGAATAAAAGTAATAATGTCCCACCCCAAAAATTAGATTTACATGCCCTATATATAGAAAATAAGACCTAACTAAAAAGGAAACGAAATAAGGAAATAATGTTTCAGGATGCTTCTTCAATCTACGAAACTGTCCTACGAACCGTGGATTGACTTACAGTCCGTAGGTCCCTTGCATGACTCAGGACTTAGGCAAGTTTTCAGCTTCCAAAGCATCATCATCTATGATGAAAATGACGGATCAACTGTACGGACCGTGGTTGTATCCATGATTCATAGATCCACACTTAGAATCTTCAAAATTAGGTATTGGAAGCTCTTCTCTGAATTATTTGACGGAGTAGCAGTACGGTCTGAAGATCAATCTACGGTCCGTCGATTGCAACCGTGGTTCCACACTTGGTTAAGAATTCCCTGATCTCCTTTAATACCTTGTCTGCCCATCTACGACACCTATATATGGAGCGTGAATGGACCTACGATCCATGGATCACCTCCGTAGATGCCCTTTTCTGCACATCCTTTAGTTGTGTCTCTCAGTTTCCACGTCTGAACATATTTCCTGCAAGTATGAAAAAAATACATAAAAACTAATACAAAAAAGCCCTAGACACACACAACTCTTAAGTGAAATGTATTAAATTTATCGTAAAGTCACGGTATATCAGCTAATACAAGGGCTAATTATAGGAGGGATGAGGAAGACAATGGAGAAGAAGAGGTTCCTCCCCATGTTCCAAACGAAGGTCCTCCTCAAGCTCCAAATGACCCTCCAATTGAGAATGTCACTCTTGCGGAGTTTAGGGCTTCTATGCAATTATTGGCTCAAACCTTGGGGCGTTTCTTTCCCTGAGAACTAAGAGAAGAGAAGGAACATGAATTCTTTACCCTTAAGAAGAATTCACTAAGTGTCCATGAGTATAGTTTGAAGTTCACCCAACTTAACTAATATGCTCCGGAGATGGTGTAACGACCCGAGAGCACCCCCTAGCCATTGCATGCGTATTCGACCTCTCGGAGGTGTTATACAAGCCTTAGCATTCATTCATCGCATAGATCATAAAAATCACAAAACATTGAAAACGTTTATTCAATAAAACCATAAGACTTCAAGAGTCAGCAACATTTGAAAACATTAATACGCAAGCCGAACTACTAAGTCTCTTTAGCCAATCCTAGACAAGAACTTAAAAAGTACTAAGGTACACGGCCCTTTACAAATGAAATGAAACTTAAGTGTCTATTACAATGACTAAGAAACTTCGAAACATAGTCCTCCAATCTTGACGACATACCAATGACTTGGAAGAATTAAGCAATCCAAGCTACTCCAAAGCACAATCTCCTCCTAGTTACAACAACCTACACTTGTAGTAAAATAGAAGAAAGGGATTAGTACAACACATGTACTAAGTATGAGGATATGCAAAACATGCAAAAAAGGACATTTGTTTGGAAGGTGCTTTCATGCCATTTTGATAAAATCTCATGAACATCAACATAATAGGCACGTTACAAGTCACAACCAACAATACAAAGTCATATGCTTCTTAATACATCATAAACATACATAACCCATTTACCTTTACCTTCTTTCCTTGGACCTCCACCTTAAGTAACCCTTAAGCAATACCTTTGTGAAATGTATGGGCAACGTCCCATACCATCACCCACACTAAGGCACCACCTTAAGGTCACACAAAGTGCACTTACCATGCATACCTCAACCTTTACCAATTAATCACATAAGACATATAAGCACATAAGCCAACAAGTCGCTTCATAAAACTAGAACACTCATCAAATGTCATTCCAAGACTCACCTAAGTAAGACATGGTGAGGCAGCCCATACTACCTCTCCATACCATACCCAAGTGATCCTTAAGGCTACACAAGACAAGCTCCATTCACAT
>JAJOOO010007997.1:0-11032 GCA_029582685.1 Solanum piurae | reverse complement strand
CCATCATCCAAAAAAAGAAATTATAAACATGATGTTTACCTTTTACACCATCATCCAAAAAAAGAAATTATAAACATGATGTTTACCTTTTACACCATCATCCAAAAAAAGAAATTATAAACATGATGTTTACCTTTTACACCATTATGAAATGCTCAAAGTACGTAGTGTCTATCAAAAAAAGTATTACTATTATTTTTTAGAATTAGTTTGTCATATATAGTTAATAAATATGAATAATCTTCATAAGGTAGACTTACAACATGCTTTTTTCTATTCCAAAAAGCATTGGGGTGATCACCACAGATATCAATAGAGAACTTTTGGGAAGTACAAGCTTTAAGACTTAATAGAAAATCTTTTTTATCATTTTTAGCAGGAATGTTATAAGGGAGGTTTTTGAAAAACTCAAGGCTATCATTTTCTCCTTCAAGAGAAGAAGACGAATCAGAGGCATTACCTAATTCACGAAGTGTCTGGAAAGCATCAAGTCTTACCTCTATGACGACATTCTTTTCTTTAAGCTTGATAATGTCATCTTTGAGATTATTAATCTCGCTCTTTAAATCACTAATAGTAGTGGGAGAGCTGGAAAGGTTTCTCCTTTCTAATAGAAGTTTTTTAACTTCTGTCATGGTATATGAACCATCAATGGAAGGGATTTCTTCCTGAATAATATTTTTAAAAATCCTACCCGAGAATTATAAGAAGCTTTATCTAGAGTGGATTGATATATCCCCAACAATTATGAATCTACAAGAAATCTTTATTGAACATGAATTTTGCTGCTTGGCAATCTGTCTTTATAATGAACTTTTGGTTATAAAGATCTCCTTGAAACTTGAGGACACATTTCACGATAGCTAAGATTTCTTTTGCTACCGTAGCATAATTTTTCTGGGCTGGATTCCATTTCCCAGAGTAAAATTGGACGATAAAATGTCGTTTACTATCAGGACAATATTGGGTCAAGACTCCTCCATAACCTATATCTGAAGCATCAGTTTCGACAGCTTTATTCCATTTTGGATTAGCTAACGTGAGACAAGGAAGGTTTAATAATCCTTGTTTTTCCACTTTACCAATCTAAAACAAGTAATGTCATTGGGTGGAATGAGAAGGTTAAATGTGAAAACGGCCTTTGTTGGTGTCAAAAGCTTTTTTATTTTATTATACTTTTGGTAACAAGCTAGAGTCATGGAACTAAATAATAAATAAATATTGTATAATATTTGTCATAGGTTGTGTTGTATTTGGCACTTGTTGGTTTTGGTGGCAATTAGTCAAGGAAGATATAAAATAGATAATGGAGAAATGAGGAGGATACCATATCAAACATTATTCAAAGAGATACTTGGTCCATTTATTTTCCAACCCTTTTTTGTAAAGCCAAATTCTTTTCTTCTTTCTTCTTTTTTTTTAATAAAAAAAGAGTTATGCTTAATTGAAGCCTAATTTCAAAAGTTTTAGTCAATTGTCATACCACGTCCCTTAAAGTTGTCCGCATATTTCACTTAGACACCTCAATTTAGACATATATCTATTGAACACTTTATATGTTTAAAAGTGGTTTCTATTAGACACAAAAAGTTGACATGGCCAAAAAAGTGTAGTTTACCCTCCTAAAACGCGTGAAAACAATTAGAAGTAATATTTTTCTTTTTCTTTCCAACTTATATAGCTAAATTAAATAAACAATAATAATTAATATAAAAAATAAAAATAAATAAAGGGAAGGAACGTCTTTCTCATCCTCCCTCTGCAACTATTTCATGTCTCTTTACACACCCACCCCCTCCACCTCTCCCTCACCCTCTCCAATTCGTCTACTGCTTTTTCATTCTTTTTTTATTATTATTATTAGTTTATGTAGATCTTATTAAAGTCTCAAATATTCTGGTGAAGGTCTATTATTTCCGATGACAATAATATTCCGGTGAAGCTTCATTATTTCTGCTGAAAATAATATTCCGGCGAAATTCCATTGTTTAAGATGAAAATAGTATTCCAGCGAAGCAATTGATTTAATTTTTTTAAAAACGTCTATTATTTTCTTATAATTGTGATAAATGTTTACTAATGGAAAGAAGATGAAGAGAATGGATGGAACGTTTTGATGCTATTAGAACGAAAGATAAATGAGGGGCTAGCTTAGATGGGTAGCAATGGTGTATTATCGACGTCGGTGAAAGGAATAGGATTCGAGGGAGAAAAATAAAGGGGTGAATGTTATGGTTTATTGGCGTTTGAGGCGCAACGGCCCAGTTGAAAGGAAAATAAGGTCCGACGACGAAGAAGAAGACTGTAGGCTATGGTTTACTGGTGGTAGACGGGTTGAGGCGCAGGGGTGACCCAGTGCAAAGGGGAGAAGAAGAAGAATAAGGGAGCGGGCGTGGGTTAATTCAAAAATAAAATTATATTTTCTTAAAATTCCTTTTGTATTATTTAAATAGAGTTTTTTTAAAAAAAAAAAATCAATCGCCACGTGTCATTGTCTCATAGTCCATTTGCTATGTATATGCGATTGAGATGCACGCACTATTGTTTTTTTATTGATTATCATTTTGTGTCAAATAGGTATAAATTTGTTAAGATTTAAGTGTTCAATAGGTATAAGGCTAGATTGAGGTGTCTAAGTGAAATATGCAAACAATTTTAAGGGGCTGCATATGACTTAAGCCTAATATTAATGATAGGGTCATGACATACACATAGTATGTATGATTTTCATTAAGGGAGTTTGAGAAATAAAAATATAGTATATGAAGTTTAAACTTGGAATCTCAAGGTGAATTGAACTCACTAAGTCAATTTCTAATCTCGGAGAACTCATAATTCATATATATACCCTATACATAAAAAGAAATACCTATATAATGTAATTTTTTATAGAAAAGATTCGAATGAATATCCTGACACAGATCACCCCTAATTGCCATATGCAAAAGTTTTTAGAATATCTTGATTTTAAACGGAGATGGTGAGTGAGATGATGGAGAGAAATCTAGAATATTAGTATATCTTAAGATTCCCCATTTCAAAATTTTAAGGCAATGAATAAAAAGGATACATAAGTGATGTTACACTTACACCAATATCAAACATAAACTTTCCCACAGCCAATACATGATTTTGATGTAGATATTTATTTTCCAAAGCTTTTTGCTCCAAAATAATGCCTAAAATTATATTTAAAAAAAGACATAACATCGCATGAAGGAATGACAAGTCTAGTGCGTCTTTATCAACAAAAATTGCACCTATATACATAGTTGAGACTTGAGAAGATAAATAGAAATTCGTTGTAGTTAAGGTACGTGTACTGACCAAACTCCAATAAGCTAGTTATCATCAAATCCCACACGCAAAGTACAAGTGACACCAAAATAGGGTAACAATTGGGCGGGTTGAATTAAATTTGGACGGGTCATAATGGATTAAGATAACAATCGGGTCAAGACTTAACCTAACTCAAATTTGTTTGAGTCAAAATGAGTTAGGTAATGAATTACATTACGGGTCAAGACTCAACCCAACTCAATTTTTACTAAGCTTAGTTATTTTATTTGTTTTTTAAAACTATTTTAGTTCCCAATAAAATTATTTTTTTTCTTTATTATTGCTATATACAACATATCAAATTGAAAAAAAAAATAGTTTTTTTTAAAAAATATTTTGACAAGATTTTTCATGAGCCAATTCGGGTTACCTATTAATCCAATTTTTAATGGATTGGAATAGATTGAGCTATAAAATGAACTGGATTGGAATAGATTGAGCTAACGAATGAGCGGATTAACAACCAAAACTTAAATGAATTGGGCGGGTTGAATTCAATTTTGCCACCCCTTCACCAAATGAAGCACATTAAAAAATTGCAAGTTCCACCAACTTCTAATGAGTCAATAACACACGTCAAATTCAATTAAACAAAATTGAGCTTAATTTGACTCAATTAGTTACACTCTCTCTTTCTCCATCTCAATTTAGTTCCACCAACTTCTATTGAGTCAATAACACACGTCAAATTCAATTAAACAAAATTGAGCTTAATTTGACTCAATTAGTTACACTATTTCTCTTTTCTCCATCTCAATTTTGTTATTCCAACGATCGAGTTCAATTAATTTAGATTCGACTTGATCATTCTTGATTTGACGCTAAAATTTAATAACATGACAAGTTCATTTCACGTTTATTGAAATATCAATTATTTGTTATGCCAACAAAAAAAAGCAGAGAACATCAAACATCCCTCTTTCTTTTTAGCCTTGGGACTCTGTAACAAAATAGAGGGGTAGAGAGACAGACAGACATTGCAGATGTGTAGCTTCTAATCTATCTATATAATACCAATATAATCTTAAAAAAATTCTTACTGAATAAGAGCCTACATAAATACAAATTCATTTCATCAACAGAGCTACATTTTTCTCTACTGTCAAATACATCAAAAATTCTCCTCCCTCATTGATAACAAATGTAAAATGACTTCCTGTGTTTATGAACAATCATTCATGATCCTTTTGAAAGTCTCGTCCTTCGATTCACTTCCTTTTCCAACTCTTCCGTCCCTCCTACTTCTTCCAGTTCCTGCATTAATCCACCGTTAGTATTTCCTCTTATGTTACTTTAGAAACAATGTTGTTATGTGTAATTTTAAAGTTCTTATTAACATGAAGGATAGAGTAAAGGCACCTTAGGTCCCAAGAACAAGCCATATGGGACACCATTGAACTTCTCTGAGTGATGAAGCTGCAAATTCAAATATCAAACGAATGCATTAGAAAACTACCGGCCAATCTAGTACTGCTTTACAATCACGCTAAGTGTGATTAGATTACCGAATGAGCTGCAGCCACCTTCCTAAGATAAGGTACATTTGCTACAGGTCCAACCGGGAATCTCTTGTGAACCAAGCCATCGTGAACGAACATGTATGCCATTCCAAATACTGTGATCCCTAGCCCCTGCATAACCGAAGATTGTTTCATCAATTTAAACACGTTGGACTTAAGAAAGTGTTTACACAAAACATAGACACACTAATCTTAATCGAGCAAGATCAACATGTTCAATTGAACTAATTGATTGCAACTAGAATCATTTACATTATATGAAAAACGATTCTGACTAACTAACTGATTTTAAATTCTGAATTTGTGTCGTATCCAAATCATACTTGACATTACAAAACAAATGAAGGAAAGTTAAATGAGAACATACAGCGCCGAAGCATAGCCCGGGAATGAGGCCTTTGTGGAAGAAACCATAGTTGAGGAGGGCAATTGCTGGAACAGCGTTTGTTATGGCGAAAACGTCGTTCAGCTCGAAAGGTCCTTCTCTTGGTTTGTGGTGTGACTGCAACAATTCAACGTGAACAAGAATCTTGTTTACACCAAGAATTGAAATAAAGCAGTTGATATAAGCTCCGTATTGTAGAATTATACACAAACCTCGTGCATGTGCCATAGTGAAGCATGCCACAATGCTTTGTGTGCCCATCTTGCCCAAAACTCCATTCCTACCTGAAATTCCAAATTCAAACACCTTCAAAATCAGTCATCAAAGAACCAATTCTGCTATTTCTAGCACACAATGAAGATAGCAAAAGGAACTTACAGCAGCACCAACAGAGAGAGCAAATGTACCCAACATTTCGGTTAAAGGAACTTCTCCACCCTATACCCAAACCGGAAAAAAAAACTCAGTAAGAAGTAAGTCTCGAAAAGAAGAGTAAAGTGCGAATTATGAAGTGTTCATGTACCTCCATTTGCCATGAAAATCTGTAATAAACAGCCATAACAGCCATAGAAGTAATCCCAAAACTAGACATTACAGCAGCCACAAGATAAGTAAACCTCTCCGATTTCTTCCTAGCCAGTTTCTCCGCCAAGCGTGTAGCTGAGATCTGTTCCTCAATCTTCTTTTCAAAATCCTCTGCCTCATCCTCAAATTGAGGTTTCAGCTTCTCATCCTCGAGAACAAAGCAAACAGTGAAACTGGGTTTTCTTCTAGACCTCAGAATTGGGCCTAGATTAGGAGAGAAAGGAGAGATTGGAGAAACATGTGAGGTTGTTGAAGTGGGTTTTGGGCCAAGAAACGGAGTATGACGGAAATAAATTGTTCCTGAGGTAGAAGAGGCGGAAATTCTGGCGGCGGCAGCCATTGATTGTGGGGATGACCAAGTTAGACTCTCTCTCAGAGTTGGTAGAGAGGAGTGATGGCAGTTAAGGGTAATTTAAGGAAATGTGTGAGTAAGAGTGGAGATTTTTGGAAGAAAATGCAGGTAAATGTACTACAGCCACAAGTTCAGTTTGTGGAGGGACTCATTTTTGTGTGCAAATGCTACTAGTAGTTTCTTCTTTTCTTTTTTGAAACATTTTAACCATTGGGAGAGAATCGGGTCGTTAAAGCGAACTACCACTTCACTTTTTGGTGCTAACTTTCATAAAAATTACACTATTGCCACTTACTATTTATTTTTTCCCAACAAAATTGTGGGCAGGTGAAAGAGGAGTCTGAACCTAAATGATGGATTTTATATTTTATTTTATATTTTAGAATTAAACTGACATTTTATTCATATTCAAAAGGCATAATACATAAATATAACTCTTATCTTGATTTCAGTAGATAACAATACCCTTCAACTTTGAGTGTGCACAACTAAACACTTAAACTTGTATAAAATTGAACAAGTAGACACACGTGTCCTACATGTCATAATACATGTAGGACGCTACGTAGGACACAAAATTGCCATGTAGGGTGTCATGTAGGACGAATGTGTCTATTTATTCAATTTTATGCAGGTTTAAGTGTCTACTTGTGCACACCCAAAGTTAAGGATCATAGTTACCAGTTGACGCCAAGTTAAAGGTCAAGTATATGTATTATGCATCTTCAGAACTTTTGGACAAAGTACATTTGAGCTGAGGGATTGAGCTATTTCCAACTTTATGATTTCTTCCGAAAGGATAGGAATGTCTATCTTTAATATATTTTGATATGAGGTAAATGCACAACACAATACATTCATAGATTAGGACGAGAATCTATGATATCAGTCGAGTCAGATCGATTCGTTCTTATTTATAAGGTAAGAGAGAACTTGTTTCCGACATTTTCTTACTTGTGATGAAGGTAACGACTTCAAGCATCACTAGCCCATATAGTGTGATAGATAGTCTGTACAAAGCCTGAGAACTATTTCACCAACATATGACTGACCGGTGACTACTAGCGATTTCGACTTCTTGCAAGTGCGTTACTACCTACCATCCGAACTGAGGACGAGTTTTGGGGTTTATTCATCTATGTGGGATCACGATTCTTTATCCCAATGATTGTAATACACGTGTTGCCCAGGATATAAGGGGCATTAGGGGTGTACAAAATCAAATCAAACCACAAATCGAGTCAAAAAAAAAAAAATTGACTAATAGTTTGGTTTGACATGGTTTGATATTGTAAAAAAAAACTCAACTATACTTGAGTATTTTTTAGTCTAAGTGAAAGCATAGCTCAAGGTAGCTAATTTGTGTGCTACTTAATTAGCCTCTCTAAAGTAATATATATATATTATATTAGATCTTGCTAACTTAAGTAAACATCCTTCATGGATTTGATTAGTCATTTATTAAAATTGAATTTAAGTAGGCTGGCTACTTATAAGAATGATGGCATCAAAGATGGAGAAAACATTTGAATTTCCAGGTGGGACATTTTGGTAATTAAATTAGAAAAGGGAGGGGGAAATAAATAGAAAGTGGAAGATGGAAAGAGGACATGGAAAAAGACAGATGTCAGCAAAGCAGAAGAGAAATATGAGGTGGATGACCTCTTCCGGGATTGCGGACTAGGAGACAGCGAATCAACATCCAACCAAAAGCAACCCGTACTGATTTTCTCGATTTCCTAAGCATTTCAATTTTGATAATCCTTCATTTTTTACTTGATATGAAATTAATTATAAAAAAAAGAAGATAAATGTTGTAGTGTTATGAATATGAGAACAAAAAGTTACGCATTGTAATCAATGTAACAGTAAAGTTAGTTACAAAAATGTTAGTTACAAAGCTTGTTATAATGTTATTAAAAGGTAAATATAGTTAAGTTAGATTAACTAGCTTGTACAGTTAAGATACACTATAAATAAAGTAGTGTAGGTATTAGTTGAATTGTATCATATTATCATTCAATACAGAGAAAAGTTCTTCTTCTTTGATTGAATCCTCTGCTCTGTAATTCTTCATGGTATCAAAGTCATGGATGCTCTCTTGATGTATTCCACAAATTAGGTTGTTAAACTCTTCTGCTTGCAGTGCACACAAAAGGCTCTCCAACAGAGTTTGCATTGTCTTAGAAGCAGTCCTGTTTTTTACTTCGTTTGTTGCTCCTGATTCAGTGAAGATCTTCATCAATGACGATAGGTGACAGCTCCAATTCTGACACTCTTACTCCTTCAGCTGGTGGTAGAGAAGTCATAGTTGATTCACATCATCCTTTATTTCTTCAAGCTTGTGACACTCCAGGTAGTTCACTGGTCTCTACTCAATTAACTGGATCTGAAAACTATTCTTTGTGGAGCAGGTCTATGAAGATAGGTCTGCTAGGCAAAAGTAAAATATGATTTGTGGATGGATCTAGTTCTAAAGATAAGTTCCAAGCTTCCTTCCATAATCTATGGGAGAAATGCAATGCAATTGTCCTTTCATGGATCATGATTTCTGTTAGTCGAGAACTTCTCAGTGGAATAGTTTATGTTAATAGTGCTCAGCAAGTTTGGAATGACCTGAAGGAAAGGTTTGATAAGGTTAATGGATCACGTATATTCTATCTACATAAGGAGATTGATACACTCACTCAAGGAATATTGTCTGTTTCCATCTATTTCTCCAGGCTTAAAGAGCTTTGGATGGAGTTTGATTCTCTCATGCCCTGTCTTGGGTGTGACTGTGCAGTTTCAAAGACTTATGCAATTCATTTCGAGTATCAAAGGCTTATGCAGTTTCTCCTAGGTTTAAATGAGTCTTACAACAAATGTAAAAGCCAAATTATGATGATGGATCATGTTCTCAGTGTGAACAAATCCTACTCACTCGTGATTGCAGAAGAGAGTTAGAGGATCCTTGGTAAGGAAAATTTTGTTGTTGAGATGCCTTTTAACCATGGATCTATACATGAGTCTCTAGCCTTATTTAGTGGCAGTAATCATACCCACTCAAGCTCCAGAGGATCGGGATCTGGTGGTCCTGGTACTAAGAAGCCATCCGACAGTCACTTGTTTCGTGATTATTGTAATTGGAAAGGTCACACAAAGGATCGTTGCTACAAACTTCATGGTTATCCGTCTAACTGGAGAGGTAAGAAGAAGATCAGTCCTGGTTCAACTAACACAGCTAATTTTGCAGCTGCTAGTTCTGGCCCTAATAGTTTCTCAGGCAGATCTCCATCAGGTGTTAGCAATATTGGTGTCTCTCATGCTTTTATGACTAACCTGCAACATCAACAATTTCAACCTCCTATAACTTTACAGTCACAACATCCTCATTTCTCCTACCAGCAGTACATGCAGCTACTGCAACTGATAGATCATGGAAATGGGCAGACTACCATTGATGCTCATGTGTCTACCTTAGGTACATCAGGTTTGTTTCCTACTTCCAAGTGGATAGTTGATTCAGGAGCTTCCAAACATATGGTTCATAGTTTGCATATGCTCAATCACTATAATACCTTGTCTGAGTCTCAAGAAGGAAATGTGTATCTTCTTACTGGCAATCTTACACCAGTTAGTCATATTGGCTCATCTTAGATCTTAGGAGGGGCTGAGATCACTAATGTGCTTCATGTTCCTGCTTTTCAATACAACTTATTATCTGTTCATAGGCTAACAAAGGAGTTGAAATGTAGTGTTATGTTCTATTCTAATTTATGTATTTTCTAGGACCTCTCCACTGGGAAAGTGAGGGGGATTGGCAAGTTGGAGAATGACATGTATGTGATTACTGTTGACTGTCATTTGCACTCTCAAGGAGCATAATTGAGTTCACCTAAAGATCAAGCTAATGCAGTTTCTAAGTCTTGTCATGTACTTCATTTACATTCATCTAGAATAAGTCTATCATTGTGGCATAAACGCCTAGGTCATGTACCTTTTAATACTCTTAGACTATTTCGTTCTGTGCAACAGTTGCATCGTACTACTGATGCACCTTGTACTGTATGCGCCTTAGCTAAACAATCAAGATTATCTTTTCCTTTACGTGCTACTTCTACTACTACTTGCTGTCAACTTTTACATGCTGATGTATGGGGTCCCTATAGAGTTCCAACTCATGATAATAAAAGGTATTTTTTAACCTTAGTAGATGACTACTCAAGGTATACCTGGATAGTATTGCTTCACTCCAAATCTGTGGTCATAGTTGCACTCAGAAAGTTCCTTATTATGGTTGTGAATGTTTTCTCTTCCTCAGTCAAAATATTAAGGACATATAATGGTTGTGAGTTTTTAATTCCCAAATGATTATTCTCCTGGAGTCTCTAGGTATTTTACACCAAAGTTCATGCATATATACCCCTCAACAAAATAGGGTTGTTGAAAGGAAACATAGGCACATACTTGATGTTGCTAGAGCCTTGAGGTTTCAATCTAGCATGCCTCTTAAATTCTGGGGTGAGTGTGCTCTTACTAGTGTCTATTTGATCAACAGATTGCCTTCATTTGTTTTACACAACAAGATACCTTATGAGTTGCTTCATCTTAAATCTTCTTCCCTTGATCATCTTCGAGTCTTTGGGTCTTGCATTTGCATCTGAAGTCAGAAAGGTTGACAAGTTTGCTCCAAGAGCTTGCCCTACTGTGTTCTTGGGGTATTCTTGTAATGACCCTCTTGGTCATTTCTGTGTCTTGCCTTCTGTGTATCATTTAGAGCGTTCCTATAGCGACCCCAAGTCATTTATGACTTGCTGGGACTGACAGTTCGGTCACCTGGTCGTTCGTTTGGTCTTGGTGCTAGTTTTT
>JAJOOO010007996.1:0-25601 GCA_029582685.1 Solanum piurae | reverse complement strand
TATATATATATATATATATATATATATATAATAAAGTAATATACTTCTGTGGGAGTTTCTCTAACCAACAACCATCACTATGAGCTATGTGATGATACATCGTCTTGCCCACGTTGAACTGTCCTATAACTTGCCGGGATATAGAACACCTCAACTAAGTGGATCCACTAGTCTATGCTAAAAAACATTAAGGAATCATCTAAAAAGTATGACCCTTTCTACCCATGATGGCTATATGGTTTATGAAGACTTGAGTTATTATGAACTCACCCGCATATCGGTGCTCAATACTGCCCTCAAAATTACTCAGCTCATATGTTTAAAAACACAACTCTTTCTCTATGGTTTGAGGTTATTACTCAAAAGCTTAACTCTTAAAAGAGATGGAACTCAAAACTATTCATGAAAACTCTTTTGGAAATCAATGTTTCCTCTCATCTTAAATATGAAAAATTTACTCTTTGGGAATACATAGACCCCATATAACATTTTAAAGAACATGAAATCGGCTCTACTCCTTCTCAATCTCAATGCTTAAGTCTTAAAACAAGTTCAGAAGATATGTAAAAGACTTCTTAAAATGACTTGAAGAACCCTCAAGACTTGACTCTTAACTCTAATTTGAATTTGAATTATGAATTCAAGGTTGTGATTTGTGGTACGAAAAATATCATGATGATTAGGAGTGTTTGTAGATATTTAAACATGAGAAACGATCAAGAAATCACTGTCTGGTAGTAAGTCTGCGACGCGGAGATGCATTTTAATATTTGGTTGCAAAAATAGTTTTGAAATAGTGGTGTCCACATTCTCTCCGTGATGCAGAGGGGAAATTTGTTCACTGGGGGAGCAAGTCTGCGACGCGGACTTGCATAAGTCCGCACTTGCGTGCCAATGTTTTCTTGACTTTTTTCTTCTTCATTTTCTAACCCAATTCACCTAAATTTGATTCTTTTTCTTAATTTCTCTTTAGATTCAGATACCCAATACATGTACACAAGAATCTAATCAAACACAACTCTAAAATCAACACGATTTCCTCAAGAATGAAATCCAATTTCAAGAACATCAAACTTTCAACTTTCGAGAATGAATTTCACTGAAATAAACTTGATTGGTGTGTGGGTGAACGAACCCAACACTATTAAAGTCTCACATACCTCTTTAAGGATCAACCCTTGGTGAAACGACTTCGATTCCGCAAGAAATCTACAAGAACGCCTTGACTTTTCTCTCATTTTCTCTTCTCTCAAAGCCCTAGAATAATTATTAATTGCGTAAGTTGAAATAACTCATTTTAGACCCCAAATAACTTACTAAAAATGAAATAATTTAATTGGGTAATGAAAAGACCAAAATACCTCTCTAAATCCGGTTGACTTTGCTTATCCGGATAGCCCAACTTCAAATGGGCATATCTCCCTCATATGAAATCGTAAATTAACAAACTCATTGGATTTGGAAAGATAATTCAATGACCTTTGATTGGATATCTCGTAGCCCACGTAACTCATCATGTATCAGGATTTATGGTCATTTGAAATTGACCCAAAAAACTCATTCTTAACATACATGCCAAATTTCAGATTTTTATTCTTTCCAAAAATCATTCTTTCAAATAGCGGGGTTTTACAAGCTTGATATGTTAGATTTGATGTTATCTTGGGTATGGATTGGCTGCACTCATGTTATGCTCCTATCGATTATAGAACTCGTGGGGTGAAGTTTTAGTTCCCGAATGAGCCTATCCTAGATTGGAAAGGGGGAAATTCTATTCCTAAGGGTGAGTTTATCTCTTATCTTAAAGCTAAATAGATGATTTCTAAAGGTTGCTTTTACCATCTACTAAGGGTGAGGGATGTAGATTCTGAAACCCCTTCTCTCAAGTTGGTCCCGATTGTTAATGAGTTTCCGGAAGTGTTTCCAGATGACTTACTCGGTATTCCTCCCAAGCGGGAAATAGACTTCAGTATTGACCTTATCCTAGAAATGCAACTTATATGAATTCCTCCATTGAAGGCTAGCTTTTGGATTCAAGGTATGATTCCTTTGATCCATGGAGTTCCCAAATTCCTCTATTTCAAAAGGTAGAATTCCCCAATTGAGTTAAGGTTTTCTTCAATTATCATGGGTTATTTTCATTATTGATTTAAATTATTGAATTATAATATTTTATGCATGAATTAATGAAATATTATGATCCCCCCATGAACCCATGTAATCCCCATGTTTTCAAGTTATGAATCATATGATGTGGGATTTTGATCTTCAAGGAAGAGTTTTATGAATTTGAAGCATGTATTGCAATCTTTACATGTATTTATGATGAAATCCATATCTAACCCATGTTTTCTAAGCATTAATGAATGAAAGTGGGTTTTGAGCCTCAAGAGGTAAATTATGGACTTCTGCATTTTCTTATGAAATCTATGCAAATGTTTTACGGGTGCTTTGAGAGTAAAGTACCAATGATGATGTTGTGTTGTGAAAGGATATTCTCATAAACACACACTAGCATGATGTGAAAGGTTTTCTCACTTAGAAAAGATTTGTAGGTTGAAAGGCCTTCTCACCTAATTGAATCAAAGAGTAAGAGTTATCCTAATGAACTAGCTTGCTTTGGTTGTCCAAGGGCACCTTTCCATGATTAATGAATTCAAGTAAGAAATGATTATTTCGTGGGATTTATGCTTAGCATCGTGTGGATATTGATGATGGGATGGAAGCTCTCCCGTTAGTAGAGGTCGGGTTTCTAGTAGCAATCTCCTTATACCTTAACTATGTGCCCCCATAGGTTTATTAGATAGTGGATCCACTTAAACTTAGAAGTTCATGGTCCTTACGTTGGAAAGTAGGACAACCCTTTTCGGTGTGGGAGACACCGGGGGATCATGTTATAGCTTACGTGGTCTCTATGTCGGTTAAGGCTAATTCCCCACAAGTAATAATGAACTAAGGTTACTTCAAGAAGAATCACATATGAGTTCAAAGGTTTTAAAGATGAAGTGAGCTTGCATTTACCATGATTTTATGACTTATGTTTCAAACTCTTTTATATCTTGATTTAGCTTGGTCAATTACATGTCATGAAATAAAATGTCCCTTTTTAGAATGATTTAAATGTTTTATGCATGGCTATCATACTTGGTATATTATTTTGTATTAACACATACTCTTGCCTATATTTCACTAAATGTAGGGTCCAACAGTCAGGGTCATCAGTTTCGTGGCAAGAGGTTGAGTTGAGATATTTCCGAGCTTTGGTGTGTCCTCATGCTTCGAGGATGGAGTTTATTGTGTAGTTCATTTCCTTGTATTTCTCGTTTGAACATGATGTATGGGCTAAGCCCAATTTCATTCTATTGTCTTAGATGGTTATGATGAGACAAGTGTATTAGACTTCTGCTTTGCTTTTATAATTTTTTTTGAACTTGGACTATTTTTTTACTGTTATTGTTCTATTTCTTATATTATGAGAGCTAAGTTGCTTGTATAGAGTCCTTCGGGGTTCTTTACGCCATGTTACATCTAGGGGGTACCCCTGGGTCGTGACACTTTTTGCATTTGTCATGCAACTATAGAGTTTTGTGACGCTTTCTGCATTGGTCTTGTACTTGACCTGTAGTTTCTTTGTATTAGATGAGGAGGAGGAGCAAATTCTACATTCATCTTCATCAACGGTTGTAGCATGCTCTTTGTTGAACCAGTAGTGCACTCGTTTCTCCTACATTGGGTAGGGCTCTGTTGTGCTCCTTCTTCTCTCTATTTTTTGTGTGATGATCACTCTTCATCTTCTTCAAACCTTTGTGGCTCTTCTTGTCTCTGTCAAGGTACTTTTCGAAATAATTAAGAAAAAAGTAATTTGTTTAAGGTGATCAATCACAATTCGCGTTCCTCTCTTAATTATATACACTTTAATTCTACGATTTTTAGAACTTTTTCCCCTTTTCCAATAGTGATTAGGATTGCCCACAAATTAAGAAACGTTTTGTCACGCCCGAGCCTACATGATGATTCTGAATTTGTAATCAACGACACAACTTCCAGTACAAGTGTCTACGAATCGTGTAATAGTATAGTAACCCAACCAAGGGTTGGGGTCATGTCCCAAGGGAACAGTTTTGAGAATTAATAGAAAAATAAAATCTAGTTCTAACTAGTTGTAGCTAAAGACATTAACGATTAAAAACATTGTAAATTAGAGGGGGACAGAAAAGTGTCAAATATCAATTTGGGGGTTTTTTCACAAGTATAGCAAAAACAACAAAAAGAACAAGAAAATCAAGTGTGGGGATGAGTTATTGGGGTGTGACCGCAATACAAGTTGAGATAAATAATTGGGTACATGCTTTCAAGAGAAAATTTGCAAAGATAATAGTGACTAGACTAAGCTTTAGATGGAAATAAACTCCCTCTCGGGAAAGTTACCCCGTTTCAAATGCGTTCTTCTCGGACATCTATTTGTCGTATGAAGACCAGCCTACACCTTACCCCACTCACTCTCTCAAGTTGAGTGTTAGGATATGGGACTAGGGCTCACCCTCTCGGGCTGAACCTCATGTCGACCCACTCCTTAGACCATCAGTCTAGTTGTCTTGGTTTCGCGTTCTCCCTCTCGGGCAAGCCGAAAACAGATGGGTGGCTTTGTATTTTCAACTACAAACCCATTAAATTTAAACCACAACCACTAGGTTAAATCACTATTAAAATACATCTAACCTATATCAGCAAGCAAGACCCAACAATAATATCAACACATATTTGCTAAATCACACCCCAAGAATGGGGTTTTTTAGCCACACATCAAGAAATAACAAAATACACATAAAATGATAGTGAAATCAAATGGGTATAAAAAATTAAACCTTGATTTAAGAAAAGGAATAAGCATAGAGAAGACCCACTTCCAACTTGGGGAAGATGAACTCCTTTCTTCAAGTTTCCAAAATACTCTCCAAACTTGAGAGTAAAAATAAAAAGTACTAAAATTATATTGTCTAATGATACTACAAAAATTGATACTCAAAGTATTTTTTTAAAAACTGATACTAAGCTATAATTCTCCACGAGTATTTATAGTTTTCAAAAATCTGTGCTGCGGCGAATCACTCGACGACATTAGTCAGAATCGCCGATCAACTCGACGATTCGCCCTTTGGTGTAGTTCATCACCGTCTTGCGCCATCCTTCGGCATCATCGTGCTCTGGGTCATTGGGCGACATAGTACTGCTTCGCGGAACTTCTCAGCGATGCGCCGACTGCTCTCTTTTTCCGCCGAATTGATCCTTTCCTTCAGGCTCAGCACACTGGAACAAAAGGCGAAGTGAAACCCTTCGGCGATTCGCCAAGTGGACTCGGCGATCCTCAGGCCTTCATTTTCTCGTTCTTTTCAGCCTTTTCATTCCTTTTTGCGAAGTAGTGTCCATGCTTTCCTTCAATCTTCAAATACCTGAAACTTAAGGGTTTTCATCAGATATTGAGATAAAATAAGCATTTGAGGACACAATTTCTATTAAAATATAGCCTTAAATGAGTCCAATTTGTGGACTCATCACTACACCTTGGACGTGGCCAGCACTCGAGAGCTATTGCTGGTTCCCAAGCAAACCATTGACCTGGCTCAATACTTAGCGGAAGACTTACTTATAAATATAAGAACTCAAAAGTAACTCAACTCATAACAAAACCATTTTACTCAAGTCTCAAGATGATTAACTTAGAACATTTAAAATATTCAAACTCATAAGGGGCAACTCAAGTCTTAAACATTAACAATATGAAAATTGAAAGCACTCATCAACTACTACTGTCTATGGAACCTCTAATACTATGAAGGACGTCGAGACAAGACCCCCGATCATCCTAATAAAACTAAAATAATTGAAATAAATGAGGGATCCTTCGGAAGCAAGGAGGCTCACCAAATAACTCTAGGACTGCAAGTGGTATCAACTAAGTGCATGTTGATGACCCTCATGTCCTGTATTTGCATCATGCAATGATGCATGCCAAATGGCATCAATACATTAAATGTACGAGCATGTAAGGGGAACAATGAACATAACATAAAAGCTTAAACTTGGAAAGAATGAAACATACTCACTTCTTCTCCACTCAACTCATGGATACTCAACTCAATACAGTATAAAAACAACAATAAAGATGTAGTTTATATAAAGAATTTAAAACAGTAGATAACAACTCAATGTATTGAAAAATACAATAATAACTCTTATTTGGGAGATTCACTAACCGACAACCATCAATATGAGCTATGTGATGATACAACGTCTCGTCCACGCTGTCAGAATTGTCCTATACCTTGCCGGGGCATAACACATCCTCAACTAAATGTATCCACTAAGATATTTTTAAAAAGCAATAAAGAATTATCTAAAAAGTATGACCCTTTCTACCCACGTTGGCTACATAGTTTATGAGGACTTTGAGTTGTTTGAACTCAAACCCAAATCGTTGCTCAATATTACTCCCATTAATATAACTCATCTCATATGTTTAAAAACATTTCCTCATCCTCAAACTTTGAGATTATTACTCAAAAAGTTCTCTTAAAAGAGATTATACTCAAAACTACTCATGAACTAATTTGTAAATTGATGTTTTCTCTCATTTTAAATGTAAAAACAATTACTCTTGGGAAGGCTTAGTTCCCATATATTCATTTAAAAATGAAACTGAACTCTCCTCATCCTCATGTTTAAGTACTCAAGTCTTAAAACAAGTTTTCAAAGTTGAAAAAACTTCTCAAAATGACTCGAAAGACTCTCTCAAACTTGACTCTTAACTCTATCTTGAATTTGAGTTATGAATTCAAGAGTTATGATTTATGATATGAAGGATCTCATGATGATTAAATAGGATTTAGATAGTTGATAATAAGAAACGATTGAAGACACATACTAAGGAGCAAAGGCGCGACACAGAGAAGAATTAAATTATTTGGTTGTGAAATAATTTTTGAAACAGTGGAGTCCGTGTTCTCTCCACAACACGGAGAGGGAGGAAATTTTCTGGGGACTGGAATTTGAAGCATGTCTACGACGCGGACCTGCGCGCTTAATTTTGTACGATCTTTCTTCCTCTCCCAAACTCGATTCAACTCATAACCACTGAAATTATAAGGTCAAAAACCTTGAATTCTTATAACGCAGAACAATCTCAGCGAAACCCACACAAGATCTATCAATTTACTCCACTCATTCGCAAACCCTTGCCTCAAGAAATCAAAACAACACTCCATTACTAATTAGACTAAAGAAAATTTCAAGAACTCAACAATTCAACATCAAGAATAAATTCATGGGTAAAAGATTACTTGATTGGCGTGAGGGTGAACAAAAAAAACACTATGGAGGCTTACATGCCTTAATTTGGCGAATCGAATCCTCTATTCACAAAAAATCTTGGAGAATGCTTGAACTTCTCCTTGTTTCCTCCTCTTGAACTCCTCTCAAAACCCTAAGTGTGATCTTGAATTATGAAACCTGATCTAAGTCAGTTTAGAGCCCTAAAATATTTCCAAAAATGTTTAAAGCTAATGGGGGTAAGGAAAAGACAAAAATACCCCTCATTAATTCGGGTAATTTTTTCTTAACTGGACAGGCTGACTTCAAACGGGCATATCTCCCTCATCCAAACTCAAAATTAAGCAAACTCGGTGGCGTTGGAAAGAGGATTCAAATACTTTTCAATTTATATCTTATGGGTCACCTAACTCATCATGTACTAAAAGTTATGGTTATTTGAAGTTCACCCAAAACTCACAACTTAAGCTTAACTTGAAAAAATCTCAAATTAGCTCTTTCCAAATTAGTTCTTTCTAAATTTAGCTCTTTCTAATGCAGAGGTGTTACAATTTCCTCTTTTCCAATATTGTTCAGGACTGCCACATATTTAGAAACTTTTTCCCCATCTGCAATACTGTTCAAAACTGCCCACAAATTTACTTTTATTATATGTTTTAGGAGTACATTGCCTTGCAACCTTGAGGTAACAACAGTTTCAAAACATCGGGTTTGGATTTGCATCTTTTAGGGCTTACTTGGTATGAGGGATAAGAAATAATTAATTACATGATTATTTTAAGAATGAATTTATCCCGTGTTGGTTTGGAATAAAATCACAGGATAAGTTATCCGTAATTGTAATGTTATTTTTATCCACATTGAGGATGGAATAACAGTCCTGTGATAACTAATCCTATGGTAATTACTCTTAAATTAACTTGTTCCCAAAACAAACAGAGCCCTTAAACTCATGTATAACTAAGTTGTTTGGATGAAGTTTGCAACTATGGTTTGTATCCTCAATTGGAGAAAATTCATTATTCGGTGTTAAGAACATTTGTGATTTTTAGTGGAATTATTTGTAAGGGCTGAGATAGAATAGTACTTAGGGGTTTGGACGAATTTAGTAAATTTTGTTCAAATTTTATATTTGTCTTAAAAATGTAATGAATATGTATGAATTATTAATTTAGAACCAATAACTCAAATAGAGTAGGGTTCTAAACCCATAAACTTCAAATCAGACTTTTACTTTTTGTATTATTGGTACCTCTATGATTTGCATTATATATTTTTGAAATAACTTGGTATTTTTCTTAGAATGTTGGCGTCAGATTCAAGTCTGCACCCTAAGCGTGATCGTTATTATGAATTACTAATGGCCCCAACGAACTCTTGACCTTTCATGCTATAAGGTTGAGCAGTGATTTATGCGGAAGATGAGGAATAATAAATAATGGGTTGAATTTTTTTAAAATAAATTAGTCTTTATAATCAAATATTTGAAAAAATCTCAAATTCATGATATGTCAACCATTCAATTTATTGGTTGATAAAGTTGAATTAATGTTTAAATAAAAAATATAAGAAAACTACCTAATTACAAAAGAAATTCTACCATATTTATAAATCCCCCTTATAGTATGAAAATAATTTATAATTCCGCTCACTTCATCAACTATATTTATTTAGTCCTCCAAGAGTTATCAAAAAAAATATATATTCTAAATTTCCATCGATAAGGTGTATAGTTCCTCTATCTCTTTTTATTTGTCACAAATTGCTTTACAAGAGTCAATTTCGTTGATTTTTTGAGCTTATTTGAATTAGAAAATCCAATATTTTTAATGTAAAATTTAGATATTCGAAAAAGTATATAAAAAGTACTATAAATTGCAACCTTCCTCCATATTAATATGATGAATAAATGATGATACAATCAGGCACATTTGATGTGTACCTTGTATGTCGTAATAAATGGAACAATATACAAAATGGTTCAAGCAAACAACAAGCAAAAGCATTAATTTCTACATTCTTAAGCAGAGCAAGCAAAAGTGTTACTATACAAGTTGATGGAGGAAGAAAATTAATTCATTGGGCATGAAATGAGTTAAAACAAAGATGATAAATAGACAACACTTAAATTCTAATTTTTAACTAAAACTCAGATTAAAAGATAAAGAAGGCAAATTTTAGAGCTAAAGCAAGAGTAACAAAGTGCAGTCTTGTTTTATTCAATTGTTTCAACTTAAGTTCATTTTTGTATTGCTACATGGCTAACACGGCTAAATTCTGAAAATTGCCAAGTTTTTGGTCCATCATTTTATTTTTTGGATCCTTCTAGATTGAATTTCACACATGTCGAAACATGACATTTCATGGAACAACAACATACATACATGGTGAAGTTTGGGGAGAGTAGATTGTACACTAACCTTACCACTACGAGATAGAGAGATTGTTTCCAATGTTTAACTAGTATTTAAAGGTAGTAAAAGTAAAGACACTCATCCCATGTTACAATTTTTTCCAGGACTAAACTCAACAAATGGAAATACATAATAATTGCCTCAACCCATCCATACAAATATGTCACACCCCAAGCCTACTCCCTAGACGTGTCCGACACTCGAGAATTATTTCTGATCCCCAAGCGAACCCTTGGACTGACTAACTATTTAACAGAAGACTTACTCAAGCATGAAGAAGCTTTGAATACATAACTAAACTTAACTCAAATAAATGTCTGGAAATACTTAAAAAAGTATAAGTAGTAGTTTTTAAGATCTCAAAACAGAAAGAAATATACTGAGCGACTCATCTACTCTAACTATCTATAAAGCCTCTAATACTAGGATAGATGTTGGGACAAGACTTACAATAACTCAACAATAATAGAAAATAATTGTGAAATCCTCCAAAATGCAAGAAGGCTCACCAAGGCTATTTGAAGCGCAAAGTGATCTCAACAAAACGCATGTTGATGATCATGAACACTTGTATGTGCATCATAAAAGATGCAGGTGAAATGACATCAGTACATTTGAATGTTCGAATATGTAATATAGCTGAGGTGAAATAACTTAAAGAAAGGACTGCAATAGGTATAACATAACCTCAACTGAATGTAAAGAATTAAAGGAATGAAACCATTTAACTTTACAAAATACTTTCTCATTCTCTAAACATTAACATATAAAATTACACTTTAAATCTATTGGGAGATTCTTTAACTGACAACCATAACTATGAGCTACAGGATGATACAATATCTTGTCCATTTTGCAAGAACTGTCCTATATCATGTCGGTATATAGGACACCTCAACTAAGTTGATCCACTAAGGATTTATGTAAAATGTATGATCTTGTACCCATGTTGGCAAGACATCGTCTATGGGGGCTGTGAGTTGTTTGAATTCTCCCCCATATCGGTGCTCAATACTACTCTTGATAATATATACATTTGCTCAAATGTATAAAACAATCATTTTCTCTAGTTTGAGGTAATCTATAAAACTATCCTCTTAAAAAAGGCTACTACTCTGAAATATCTTTGAAACTCATTGTTCATTTAGAAAACAAGGTTTCTCTTTGCTCAATGTAAAAATACATTTTGGGTTGAGATAATTACTCAAAAAGGGGCCTCTTTAAGAGGTAACTGGTATGTACTTAATCTTTTTGAAAACTCTTTTAATTTTTCTCAATAAAAGTCTACTCTTTTTATTCATGTAAAAATGAAATATTTGGGAAATACTTAGTTCCATTATACTCTTTCCCAAGCTGCTCTTTACTTCCTCTAAACTCAGTTTAAACAATAATATTTTTTTAAGATTCTCAATAAGAATTCACTAATATTGAAGAATATGGTTCACCCTGAAAAATAGTCATGAATAATCAACTCAATAATCACAATACCTAAGGTATGACAATTCAATAATGAACAACTCAAGAACTCAGAACTCAATATTAACTCATCTAAAGAATACTGAAATATAGGATGGAACCCTAGATTATTCTTTTAATGATTTGATAGTAGATGTAGGGCGTGAGGACGAACTAGCCCAACAATATGATAACCTTATATAAATGGAAGAACGAAGTTCTTTGGTGAAATCGAGGAGACTTGAAGAATGCTTGAACCCTAGATTTTCTCCACTTTGAACCTTGCTCTAATGTCTTGAAGTGTTAATTAACATAAAAGAACTGATTAATACTTTCTAATTAAGCCCTTAATTATGTGTAAAACGTTATGGTTAAGGCTTAGAATAGGGGTTAAAACGACGTAGTTTAAGTACCAAATGCATAGGTGAAAGACCAAAATGACCCAGCTTTAAAAACCTAAAACGTGTCTCAAATGGGAGGTTTCAAGGACCATATGAAGCTTCATAAGCCGTCTAGTGGGTCGTCAAGTTGCACATGCCCGACAAGGCTTCACTAAAATGGGCATAACATTTTACTCTGAACTTAAAATGAGGCAAACTTGGTGGCATAGGAAAGAGGACTTAAAGACCATTACTTTTATAAGTCATGGGTGACATAATACCTCTTGTGCTGAGAGGTATGATCGTTTGAAAGTGAACCAAAATTCAAAAATTGATGGGTGACTAGTACGGATCCCTAAATGGATCGTACAAGTCACCACAAGTCGTCTAGAGTCTCGTCTAGGTGACCTTCACCTTGGTAGCTTTGGATAGTCCTTCTTGATGCCCAAGGTGGGAAGTGGACCTCTAAACGGGCCGTTTAAGGTGCCGTAAAGGGCCAATGGTCCATTTTGGGTTCGTGGACTTGCCTATTTTTTTTTTTAGCCATTTCTCAAAGTCTGAGGTATTATAATATCTCCCCCTTAGGACCACTCATCCTCGAATGGGATTCAAAATAGCATGAAAGGGTGGGATAGTGTCTAACAACCCAACACAAAGCAACTAACATGCAAATAGCATAAACATCAACATATAAACTTAAAGAGTACTTTATAAAGGGTTAGTACCTTGGTTTGGAATTGATTCAAAGGAAAAGAGGTGAAGGTATCTCTTCTTCATATACCATTGGCCTCCCAAGTTGCTTGCTCAACAAACTGGCTCCTCCACAAGACTTTGACTGATGCAACCTATTTAGTTCTTAATTGGGGAACCTGACGATAAAAGATATTAACTGGAATCTCCTGACAGGACAGATTGTCCTTGACTACAACACTCTCAGTAGGCACAATAAGTGTAGGATCACCCAAACACTTCTTTAGCATAGAAATATGAAACACTAGATGGACTTTTGCTAACTCGAATGGTAGCTCCAACTCATAAGCTACATTACTAACTTTCTTGGATATCCTGTAATGACCAATGTATCAGGGACTAAGCTTCCCTTTCTTACCAAACGTGAAAACACCCTTCATAGGTGAAACTTTCAGATATACCCAATCATCAACCTTAGACTCCAAATCTCTCATTCTAACATCGTGTAGGATTTCTAGTGGCTCTGTAGTGTTTTCAACCTCTCCTGAATTGTCTTCACCTTCTCCATGGTTTGATTAACCAAATCTAGTTCAATAAACTCAGCTTTTCCAACCTCATGATGTCACTTTATCTCACTTTCAATTGATGATAGCCATATCTGAGGTTTATCTTAGAGAAACAAGTGGCACCATGAAGTTGGTTGAAAAGGTCATAAATTTTTGGAAGGGGATACTTATTCTTTATGGTGACCTTGTTCAATAGACGATAATCAATACACATCATAAGAGAGCCATCTTTATTTCTCATGAATAAGATTGAGTGCCCCAAGATGAGATACTTTGTCAGATGAAACCCTTATCAAGAAGTTCTTTTAACTACTCTTCTAACTCGGCTAGAGCCATTTTATATGGCGGAATAGAAATGGGTTGAGTATCGGGAATAATATCTATTCTGAATTTTATTTCTCTGTCAGGAGGAACTATGGGTAGATCGTCTGTAAAGACATCTGGAAACTCACTCACAACTGGAACGGACTAAATAGGCGGTGGCTCAACACTAGAGTCATTAACTCAAAATCAATGATAGATGCACCCCTTAGAAACTAACTTTATGGCCATAAGGTATTAAATGAAGTGACCTTTAGACGTTGTTGAACTACTTCTCCACGATAAAACTGGCTTATGAGGAAACTGAAACTTGACTACTCGAGTTCCACAATCAACTAAGGCATAACAAACATGAAGCCATTCCATTACTAGAATAACATCAAAGTCCACCATATCTTTCTCAACTAAGTCATCCATGATTTCCTTGTGATTGTCAGAAATGGTACAATCACGATGGACTATTTATGCTAGAATAGACTCACCAACATGTGTGGAAACACTGAAGGGCTCAATAAGTTGTTTAGGGGAAATGAGGAACCTCATGGCTACATAAGGAGTTACAAAAGACAAACTAGAACCAGTATCAAGTAAGGCATAAAAAACAAAAATAAAGACTTTAAGCATACCAGTGATAACATCTGGTGAGCTCTCCTAATCGTGGCGACTAGCTATAGCATGCATATGGTTCTTACCTCTGCATGTTCCTGAAGTAGCCCCTCTCTGGGTATTTCTATTTGCTATAGGTGTTGAAGAAGATTGGGCTCTATTTCCCCCATTATGCTACCTATTCATAGGGAATTCTCTCATAAAATGACCTGTCTGACCACATTTGAAACAACCATTGGATACATCAAGATGATCTTTGAAACCCTTGTTCCACACAACAGTGAGACTCAGTACCCTAAGCTCTTAAATTCTGAGAACTCTGATTCATGTGATCATTCGTGTTTCTTGGTGCACGTGCACTAGCTGAAGATTGAGAATGTCCATATTACTCTCGCTGAAAAGGTGACCATTACCCATTCCCAATCTTTTGTTGGCCAGTCTCATTCCTTGTCGTCTTGGCCCTCTTGTTGTGAAAAAATTCTCTATCTTTTAACTAATCCTCCTCAGCCTGCTGCACATGAATCATAAGTCTAACTATGTCCATGTCCCCTATCAAGATAGTTGTCTTACCTTCCTTGTTGGATACGCGGGACAACCTGGCCACAAACAAATGCATCGTACTCCTCATATCTGCCACAATTTTGGGTGCATAGTGGGATAGGTGAGTAAACTTGAGACTGTACTCCTATACACTCTCACATTAACCTCCCTTATCTGTAGCGGGGAAAACTGCCCCAAGAACGAATCCTCAAATATTGCCACGTGTAAGAATAAATTAGAAGAAATGTTCATAGAGTTGAACTCTATCGCATGAACAAGAGTAAGAAGAAACTGAAATGTTCCTAAATGATGTAGCCTCCCAATTATAGATGTGGTGTGATTCACTCAGATAAGAACAACTCTACAAACACGACTTCATAAACACCCTAGGACTCTTGAACTCTGTGCTCTTATACCAAGTTTGTCATGCCCTGAGCCTACATCCTAGACATGGCTGGTACTCAAGAACCATTTCTAATCCCCAAGCGAACTCTTGTCATTGCTTACTATTAGTGAAGACTTACTCAAGCATTAATCAACTAAAATAAATGTTTTTGAAATAATCAATAAACTATAAGTAATAGGTTTTAAGAATTCAAAACAAAAAGAAACATACTGAGAGAACTATCAACTTTATTTATCTATGAAGCCTCTAATACTACGATAGATGTCGGAACAAGACCTATTGTAACTCAACAATAACAGAAAAGAAATGTGAAATCCTCCCGAAAGTAATGAGGCTTGACGAAGCTATATGAAGCACAAAGTGATCTCCACGAAAAGCCTGTTGATAATTTTGAGCACCTATATCTGCATCACAAAAGTTACAAGTCGAATGAAATTAGTACATTTGAATAAACGAGTATGTAATATACCTGAAGCAAAATGACTAAAAGAAAGGATTGCAATAGGTATAACATAAACTCAACTAAATGTAAAGAATTAAAGGAATGAAACCATTTAACGTTACAAAATCCTTTATCATTCTCTGAACATTAACATAATAAATGATATATAAATTTACACATTAACTCTATTGAGAGATTCTATAACCGACAATAATCACTATGAGCTATGTGATGATACACCGTATTTGTCATGCTACCAGAACTGTCATATATCATGACGGGACATAGGACACCTCAACTAGGTGGATACACGAAGCTCTGCCCGAATGAACTAAGGATTCATCTAAAAAGTAAGATCCTATACCCATGTTGGCAAGACATAGTTTATGGGGGATGTTAGTTGTATGAACTCTCCCCCATATTGGTGATCAATACTACTCCCAATAATATATACCTTTTATCAAATATATAAAAACATTTTCTTTCACTAGTGTGAGGTAATTTCTTAAACTATCCTCTTAAAAGAGGTAACTGCTCTGAAATATCTCGTAATGCATTGCTTATTTAGAAAACAAGGTTTCTCTTTGCTCAATGTAAAAATACATTCTGGGTTGAGATAATTACTCAAAAGGGTCCTTTTTAAGAGGTAATTACTCTATATTTAATATTTATGAAAACTCTTTTAAATGTTCTAAAAAAAGTCTACTTTATTTCTTTCATGTAAACAGGAAATATTTGGGAAATACTTAGTTCCTTTACACTCTTTCCCAAACTGCTCTTTACTTCCTGAAAACTCAGATTAAGCAATAATGTTTTCTTTTTTAGATTCTCTATAAGAATTCACTAAATACTCAAAAAGAGGTTTCATGCTGAAAAAAGTCATAAGCAATCAACTCAATAATCACAATACCCAATATCTGGCAATTCAATGATTAGAAATAGGAATTCAAGAATTCAGAACTCAATATGAACTCAGCTCAAGAATGCTAAAATCTAAGTATAGAACCCAAGATTACTCTTTTACAAATATGAAAGTAGATGAAGGGCGTGAGGACGAACTATTCCAACACTATGATAGCCTTATATACCTGAAAGAATGAAGTTCGTTGGCGAATCGAAGAAACTTGAAGAACGCTTGAACCCTAGTTTTTCTCCTCTTGGAACCTTTCTCTAATGTCTCGAAGTGTTAATAAACGTAAAAGAACCGATTAACACTTTCTAAGCCCTTAATTAGGTGTAAAACATCATGGTTAAGGCTTAGAATAAGGGCTAAAATGACGTAGTTTAAGTACCAAACATATAGGGGAAAGACCAAAATGAACCCATCTTTTAAAACTAAAAACCTAGCTCAAACTAGAGGTTTCACGAACCGTATGAAGCTTCACGATCTGTGAAACTCTTCACAGGCTGTCTACTGGGTTGTCAAGTTGATTGTAGGAAGTGGCTTTTGAGGTTTTCAGTGGGTGATAAAGTCTTCCTCCATTTGTCACCCATGAAGGACATGTTGAGATTCAGGAGGAGAGGAAATCTTAGCCCTAGTTATATTCGGACTTTTGAGATCCTCCAGACAGTTGGCGAGGTCGCATATGAGTTAGATCTAGCACTAGTATTCTTAGCTATCCATCTAGTTTTCCATGTTTCAATATTGTGGCAGTATATTCCTTTTGAGTCTTATGTGCTTCAGTATGATGCTTTAGAGCTAGATGACAACTTGAATTTCTTTAAGGAGCATACTAGCGAATTGACTTTCGTGGGACTTGGATTCCCTTTCCTTTGTGTTCACAAGATTTCCCTTCGCGTACGCAATGGACAATTTTTGAGTAGGCCATGATCATGGGCCTTGGCCTCTTCAATCGCAATGAAGATCTTCATCTAGTTTTTATAAATCAGACTTAGACACAAACATCTCTAGCTACAAGAATTGAAAATGAGTTATCTCCCTTCTTTTGGTTCAAATTTGGGTGATTCAACATCCCACTCGTCCAATATTGTTTAGGATTCATTGTGGAGTGACTGGATATTGTTGGTGACCCTCTGTTCAAGGTGAAATTCGTATCAAAGTTGTTGTCCCAAGTTGTATTTTTTAGCTAATTTTTTGCTTTCTTGCATGTTGTTGTTGTTCTCTATTTCTTGCCTTGAATAGTGTTCAATCTTGTAAGCAAGCTCAAGAATAGCTTAGGACCTCTTGAAGGAGTCGATTCCGGAAATTCCATCATGGGTCCCACAATTATCGTTTGGCTCCCAGATTGATTTGTTTCTATCTTATGTGATTTTGGTGTCTAAACAAAGGTACTGACGTTTTGATCCTATTTTGATAGAGTGGAACCATTCAGGGGGCATTATGAAAGCAAAATATCTGGAATTATTATTTGGAGCATGAGCGGTCAGTTAATAGGTAGGATATGGCTTCTTTTGTATTTAGATTCACCCTGAATGCGTGAATTCATGATTATTAGTGTGAATTAGGGGCGAGTACCTAGTTATTCTTACTTCTCTTCATGGACACCATGTTTTAGGATCGGTCGCCACTGTTTCTGGGGTAGTACCAAGGTAGTTGGGGTATTATTTGTGTTGTCACATGCTATTGTGAATGACTTGCATTGTTATTTGTTAATTGAAGCATGTTTGGCCTTAGTCTAGCATCGACTAGTGCTACCTTAGACTCGTGAGCCTTGTAGCCTCGTTATTGTCTCTGATATAGTTTCAGACAAATTAGATCCTCGTAGATTAGAATAGTAGATTTGAGTATGATAGTATAAGCCTCAGTTTAGGCGTTTGTGCAGCTTTGTAGACATTATTTTCGCCCCTCCCTATCTCTACGGCTCTGATGTGTTACCGGAGGGTCAAGTTTTGGTGACAACTTGGAATTGGTTTGTTCTAGGCTTGGAGCCTATTTTGGATGGTTGTGGGAGGAGGTCATTCCACAATGACTTAGTCTTGATGATGGAATCCTCTATTGTCACGACCCAAGGTACACTATAGGTGTAACATGGCATATAGGACTCCAAGAGGCCCTACACAAGCCACTTAGCATACAAAAACAAGATAATAGAAATTCAAGACTGTTTATATGATAAAATAGTTGTCAAAACGAAGTGGAAGTCTACATAGTCTCAAAATCCATCTATTACATCAAGATTGCCCGAGACGTAACCTTGTCTTCATGTACAATATCTGAAAAGTAAAGAGTGAAAGTGATAAAAGGTTCGATCCTCGAAACATGAAGACTCACCACTACTAAGTATGATCAAGGGGACTCCTAGCCACGGGGATGCGAGCCTGGAGCGTCGTACCCAATATTTTTATAAGAATGTAGGCAAGATTATGCATTAGTATAAAAATGTACCAAGTAAGATAGCAATGCATAAAGTCATAAAATCATGCTAAAAATGACCTTTCATGTCATGCAAAGACCAAATTATAACCATAATAAAGAGGTTAAGAAACATCATAATAGTCATAGTCAAATGCAAGTAAAACTCATCTTTGAACACTTGTGTGATACTTCTTGAAGTAACCTTAGTTCATCATTATTGTGGGAAGTAGCCTTAACCGACATTTAAGACCATGTGAGCAATAACATGGAATAACATATCTGCACCACACTGAATAGGGGTGTCCATACTTTCCAAGGCAAGAACCTTGGCTTCTAGCTTACGTGGATCCACAACCTAATGTCTATCTCAGACAATCATCGTTTATCTAAGACAATCTTCCTATGGTGGCACACTGATATGGGATAAAGAGATTGCTACTAGAAACTCATCCTCAAGCTACGGGAGAGTTTTCATCTCAATATTCTCTCAGTGCTAAGCATAAAATCCCACGGAATAGTCATAATTCCTTACTTAACTTATCTTTCATGGAAGGTACATCATATAGCCAATACAAGCTAGATTTGTTTAGAATAGCTCCTAAATCTTTCATTAAAAATTTAGTTGAGAAAACCTTTCACAATCATGCTTTCATGTGTGTATGAAAAATCCTTTCACAACACAAAAATAATCACAATATTTATGCTTTCCTCTCAAAGAAACTTAATCAAGTTTTCATCAATATCATAAGAACACACCTATTTCCATAATTAATTTTCATAGTTCAAATTCAACTTTCAATCATCAAAATCTAGAAAACATGGGTTAAGCATGGGTTCATGGAGAATCATATTAAAAACATGGAATTATCTCAATCCATGCATAATAGTTCATAAAACAATCAAATAAATCAACATTGAAAGGAATCCGTGACATAGAAGAAAACCCTAACTTAAATTTTGGATTTCTAGTTTCAAAATTGAGAAAGTTTGGAACACTGGAGGAAAGAGCTCCACAGATGAAGACTATCATACCTTAATGCCAAAAGCTTGACTTAAATGTTGGAATTGGAGGCTTAGCTTGAAACCTTAGCTTCTTCCTTTAAACTTCTAGAGAGAGAAATATTTGGGGGAGGATGAACTTGTTCTTATTTTGGTAAATTGAGAGAATGAATTAAATTTGGTGATTCTGGAGATAAAAACCTTTATATAGAGCTGTGGGTAAAGGGTAAAACGACATGGTATTGAATTAAAATAATATGGAAAAGACCCAAAATCCCTTGACTTAACAGATGACGCACTGACATAATGGTAGCCTTCACGGCCCCTCTAGGGCACCACGGGCCGTTATGATCATCGTGCTCCTTGACTAGTGGCAAGGGGAGAACCCCTACAGTCCTGACTGTAACACCCGAGAAAATGTTTGAACTAAGACTCGAACCCTTCTACGTTGTGAGTAGGATTTTACCAAGGAATTTAAAATTTCTTAAGTTTTAAGGTCAGTTCACTAGATATAGAACCTTGAGTTCTAAAAAGAATTAAAGAGAATTCATTCAAGTCATTCCTTAGTTCTTTTAAGTTTTGGGTCAACTTCAAACGACCATAACTTTCCGTACAGAATGAGTTAGGAGACCATTAAGATATCAAATGAAATATATCTGAGTCCTCATTCAAACGCCATCGAGTTTGCTAATTTTCAAGCTCGTATGAGGGAGATATGTCTTTTTGAAGTTAGGCTGTCCATTCTACCTAAAAATACGAGGGGTATTTTGGTCTTTTCCTTAGCAAATCAGATTAAAATTATTTTTAGTAATATTTAAGGGTCTAAACTGGTTTGGTTCAGTCTTACAAATTCTAATTACGCATAGGGTTTTAGATGAGAGTTCAGGAAGAGAAAAAGAGGAAAAAAGAGGGAAGGTTCAAGGGGTTCGTCAAGATTGTTGAGTTTTGTTATGGATTTTCGCCAAGGATTCGATCCTAAGAGGTATGTAAGCTTCCATAGTGTTGGGTTCGTTCATCCACATGCAAATCATGAGTTTCTTTTGCAAAACTATCCATAAATATTGAGCAATTTAAGTTCTTGAAGTTCAATCTAAATCTTGTTTTGTTTCGATTTTGAGGAATTCTTGAGATGAAAGTTAATGATTTGAGGGTTATTTTGAGTAGATTAGTGTATACCTAGGTTGGGTATTTGAATCTAAGTTAGTGGGGAAGAAACCATTCGAATATAGGCAAACTAGGGTGAGAAAACGAGCAAAGAAATTCGTTGGGGGTTTTCTGGGAATGGGCTGGTGTGTCGTCCCACCATTGCACCAGCAGAGAGTGTCTGTAGGTAGAGGGCTTGCGCCCTGCGCAACTCAGTGCGCCAGGGTCGCCTGCCCCTACCCCTTCTCTGTTGTTTTGCCCGTCTGAGTTCTTTAAAAGGGTTCCTTCAATCCCTATTGACTCTAAACACTCTAAACTACTCCTAAACATCGGGAAATCATTCATAACCTTGAATTCATAATTCAAATTCAAGGTAGAGTTAAGAGTTAAGTCTTGAGAGTTCTTCTGAGTTATTTTTAGGAGTCTTCTACAATAACTTACAACTTGTATCAAGACTCAAGTAAGTGAATATGAGAATGAGGAGAATGTATTTATGAGTCTACACTATCATCGAGATCCTTCATATCATGAATCATAACTTTTGAATTCATAATTCAAATTCAAGAAAGAGTTAAAAGTAGGGTTCAAGAAAGTCTCTGAGTTCAATTGTGAATCCTTTGAGATCAACTATTGCTTTGAATAAGTAAATATTAGAATGAGAAGAGTCGTATACATGAGTTCCATATTGTTGTTTAGACCCTTGAGTCGAGTCGTTCATTCCCATAAATTCCACATGAACTCCATCAGTTGAGTATCTTTGAGAGGAGTAGTATCTTCAAGTTCTAAGTCTTGAGTATTGAGTTCCTAATTATTTTGGGACTCTAATTCCTAATCAAGGGTCTACTACATGTTACCCATGAAGGTCCTTTAGTGGAGTAGTTCATGCCCATAATTCTGTATGAACCCTCCGAGTCGAGCATTCTTGAGATGAGTAGTATCATTGACTCCTTGAGTTCTAGTGTTGTTGAGTTTCGAGTATTGAGTTCTATGCATCGTTATTGAAAACCTTGAATTGAGTTGTTCACGTCCATAATTCGTCATGAACCCTATTTTAAGAACTCATTTTACAAATTGTTTTAAAACTTGTTTTAAAGACTTGAGCACTGAGTTGAGGAAGAGTACAACTGAGTTCATTTTATTTAAAATGATATATGGGAACTAAGTATTCCCAAGAGTAAATGTTTTTACATTGAAGATGAGAGGAAACTGAGATTTCCAAATCAGTTTTGAGCAGTTTGAGTACCATCTCTTTTAAGAGAAAGATTTTTGAGTAATAATCTCAAAACACACAAAGAGTTATGTTTTTAAACATATGAGCTAGTTATATTTTGGGAGTATTATTGAGGACCGATATGGGGGAGAGTTCAGACAACTCAGAGCCCACATAAACCATGTAGCCAATGTGGGTAGAACGGGTTATACTTTTTAGATGATTACTTATTGATTTTTAGCATAGACTAGTGGATCCACTTAGTAGTAGGTTCTATACCCCGTCAAAGTATAGGACAGTTCTGGCAGCGTGGGTTAGACATTGTATCATCACATAACTCATAGTGATGGTTGTCGGTTAGATAATCTCCCATAGAGTTACTTTGTATTTTTATATACAATAAGAGTTACTATTGTATTTTCATACAATTGAGTTATTAATATATTTTTGCACACAACTGAGTTATTGTCTATTGTTTTAAAATCTTTCGAGATATTTGATCTTTTATTGTTGCTGAGTATCCTTAGTTTGAGTTGAGTATCTTGAGTTAGAGTTGAGTACCTTATTATTAAGTTGAGCCCTATTTCTCTGAGTGGAGTTGAACTATGTTTCATTAAGTTGAGTATCTTATTTCTTAGTTGAGTATCTTATTGCTGAGTTGAGTATCTTATTGCTGAGTTGAGTATCTTATTGTTGAGTTAAGTATCTTATTTTTTAGTTGAGCCCTATTTCTCTGAGTTAGGGGGAACTATGTTTCAATGAGTGGAGTTGAGTTGAGTTGAGTTAGTTGAGAAGAGGTAAGTATGTTTCTTTCCATCAGTTCAAGTTTATGTTTATGCTTTATAATTCCTCTTACATGCTCGTACATTCAATGTATTGACGCCATTTGGCCTGCATCATTTTATGATGCAGATACAGGTATTCAAGGTCATCAACAAAAGCTTCGTTGATGCCACTTCCAGTTCCAGTCAGCTTCAAGATTATGTTTATGCTTTAGAATTCCTCCTGCATGCTCGTACATCCAATGTACTGACGCCATTTGGCCTGCATCATTTTATGATGCAGATACAGGTATTCAAGGTCATCAACAAAAGCTTCGTTGATGCCACTTCCAATTCTAGTCAGCTTTGGTGAGCCTTCTTATATTTCGGAGGATTTCACCTTTACGTTACCGTTAGTAGTTTTGAGATGTCGTGGGTCAATGTCCCGATATCTTTCTGTAATAGAAGAGGCTTCATAGATAGACAAAGTTGAGTAGTTTCAGTATGTATCTTCTTTGAGTTGTTTTTAAAAATTATGAGTTCATCTATTGAGTATTGTTCAGAATATTTTAAAATTGAGTATTGAAGTTATTGAATTTATTTAAGTTTTTGTATGCTTGAGTTAGTATTCCGCTTGTAGTTAGCCAGGATGAGCGTTCGCTTGGGGACCAACAATGGTTATCGAGTGCCACTACGTCCAAGGTGTAGACTCGGGTTGTGACACTAACACTCTTCATGACCACCTTAACAACATGTTATCGTCACCACGGGTCGTCAAAGGGTTCATGGGAGGAGAACCTTCAAGGCAAGGTTCTGGGAAGCCTTCATGAGCACCATAACAAGTCATGGTCCCGTTTACGGGTTGTTAAGGGCTCTGTGGAAGGTTCCATGGCCCAGTTTTGGGCTGGTGACTTGCCTGCTCGGTCCTTTTTCCAGCCTACATGATTTCGAGTTGTTACAATATATCCCTGTCGAGAACATTCATCCTCGAATGAGATTCTAAACATCATAAGGAAGGTAGGAACTCAAACCTAATAGCCCAACGTGCATGCAATCACATAAATGCACATATCCGAGAAGGAAACATCAACTCTAAGCTAAAAAATGTTCAAAAATGATTGAATATGGTGTATATGCAACTCCTACTCAATTGCACATAATCATGAAGAAATTAATCAACTAACTCATTTTCTCAAAAATCAAAATTTTCCATGTACATTCATAAATGAGGAAATCGTGGGAATATCTAAGACACATGACACCAAAGGAGTAAACTACGAGGAACTAAATACCTCAAGCTAGAGTAGGGACGTAGGGAAAGAGATGAGGATAATGGGACATCATACCGGCCTCGGCCTCCCAAGTAGCATCCTCAACTAACTGATTCCTCCATAGAACCTTTACAGAAGCAACCTCTTTGTTTCTCAACCTATTATCTGGTCGGTCTAAAATCTCCTAGAGTGTCAGCCACGTCCGGGGTGTAGGCTCGGGGTATGACAAACTTGGTATCAGAGCACAGAGTTCAAGAGTCCTAGGGAGTCTATGAAGTGGTATCTATAGATTCCTAATTATCGGTGTGAAGCACGCCACATCTATAATTAGGAGGCTGTGACACTTAGGAAAATTTATCACTTCTTTCACACTCATTTCATGCGTTAGAGTTTGATCTCTAAAAAGTTTCTTGTAATTGTGCCTGTGCGTGTTTTATCCAGTTAATCATGCCTCCACGAAGAGCTGTCAGAGGTCGTCCTGCTAGATGTAATGTTGAGGAGCAAGGGGTACCTAATGCACATGAAGTGTAACCCCAAAGAGAAGTTACTAATGCTGAGTTGAGGGAATGGATAAGGATGCTAAGTCAAGTTGTGACTAACCAGGTTGGGCAACAAAGAGGGGCTCGACAAGAAGAGTCTTACACTTCGAGGATCTGCAAATTCTTGAGGATGAACCCTCCAAGTTTCACTGTTCAAGCACTACTGAGGATCCAGAGAACTTTATTGAGGAACTGAAAAAGGTCTTTGATGTTACGCATATTGTCGATGTTAAGCGAGTAGAATTAGCTGCATATCAATTGAAGGATGTTGCTAGGAGTTGGCACTACACCATTTTAGGCCTACGACCACACTAAATCTGGACAACGCTTGTAAAGTGTTGCCTAAAATACTTTTGGGGACGCTTTTAAAGCGTAGCCCAAGTTTTAAACTTTTAGCTTCAATAATATTAGCAATACTTCTAAATTGTACTCTTTAATGGTAGAAGCTACACTTTATAAGTGTTTTTATAATTGGCAACAACTATTTATATAAATGGCCACACTTTTAAAGTGTCCTATTTTTATAATTAGAAAAATAACACATTATAAATGTGGCCTTAGTGTTTTCACTAAAATATTATATTCCCTCCAACATTTTAACATTAAAACTTGTTCTCCCTCCAATTTTTATTGGACAAAAGAAATAAAACATTAAAGGTTATTTTCAGCTAAAGAAAAAATAATTATTTCCCTAAAACTTCAGCTGAAGTTTCCATTTCCCTCAAACTAATGTGAAGAACGCAATTTTCAGCTGAGGAACTGAAGAAATTGGCTTTTCTCTCAAGAAGAACTGAAGAATACATACGATTTCCCTCACAAATTTCCGTCAAACTTCAGCTGAAGAACACGATTTTCACCTAAATAACTGAAGAACAATACGCTTTCTCTCAAGAAGAACTGAAGAACACCATTTTCATCTCGCAGATTCCTTGTTGAAGATTGATAAGCTGAAGAACACGATTTCCTCACAGATTCCTTGTTGAAGAGTTGTTTCATCAGATTTCTTGTTGAAAATTGAACAAAATGCTTCACAGATGAACTTGCCTCACGTCTTATAGATTTAGGGTTGTTGGAATAGAGTTTATCAGGTAAGACATTTTATCTTTAAAAGTCTAAATTCTAGCTTTAGGGTTCTGATATTCTTGTGCATCTTTGAAAGTTTAAACTTTAACTTAGGGTTTTGATATTCTTGTGTTGTTGATATGAATTTTGTTGA
>JAJOOO010007995.1:0-16289 GCA_029582685.1 Solanum piurae | reverse complement strand
AACAGCTCCAATTTCCAGCAACAATACATACAACGTACAATTCCCATTCCAAACACACCAAATACAATACCAACCGACCCCACCCCTGTGTCCTCCTCTTCTTCCTTCGAAACCCAGAAACAAATAGCAAATTCCCAAACCAGTGCTGCAAATCGAGCCCAGAAAATTCGATCCAGCAATCCCAGCTCATCTCAATTACCCCCGACCCGGTCCAACAACAGCATCAGCGTGAGCAAGCCAGGCAGAAGCCATCAAATTCATTGTCTTCTTCCTCCAATGTCCCTTTCAATTTGTACGAGCAGTGCAGAAAAGCAAGCACACGTCTTGCCCCTTTCCTCTTTCGAAATGGGGCGATTTTTCAGAGTAAAGTATGTTTGCCTTAATTGGTGAAAGAGAGAAGTTTGAATTTCGAATTTGGGAATTTGAAAATTCATCCAGATTTCTATCAATTTCCCCCCGAAATTTACCCTAATTCCCCCTTATATATACTCTCTTTGTTCTTCATTGGGGGGGGGGGAGATTTATTTTGGAGTTGGAATTTTTGGTGTTAGAGAAAATCATTGTAAAAAGATTGAGAGGAATTAACTGAAAATTTGAGAAAAAAATAAATACCGCAAGCTACTAGTTTAAACGTTTACATACAAATATTGGGAAATAGGTTTCAGAAGCGGAGAAAGCGAGAGTTTCGGCGTTGATAGAGTGTTTTTCTCGTTTCTCCGTTCACGTGAGTTCTTCGGAGTCATCGTCTTGGTGGTGAAGTCTCGCTACTTTCTATTGTCCAGTTTGCTGCACCTTAAAAGGTAGCTCCTGATTTTAGCTTGTGTTTCGGTTATGCTCAATATGCCGATGTGCTTGTTTCTTGACTATTGATCTATTTGAATGATGGAAATTTAATTTTACTTCGATTTGTTGTTGGTGTTAAAGTCAGTAGTATAATTTCCTGCTTTGTCAATCAACTTTTCAGTCCTTTTCCTTCTCATGTGAGCTCGGTTTATCTCATTTGTCTCTGGCTGTCGATAGGAATTAAGGATTCTTCGTTCTCTTCATCCTCTAGCTTTGAATGTGATCTAGATATGTATATAGACGTTGGATGCTTGCTGCTGACTTCTTATATTTCATAATATAGCTCTGAATGATTTCAAAGTGTCGTTTTAAGTCCTAGTTTGTTCTTGTTCGTCATGAATCTGTAATAATGTGTAAGTGTTTGATGTCGCATCCTTCGTCTTTCACCTCAAGTTGAAAGAATGAAGCAATACATCAATATTTTGAGTTTTTTAGTGTTCCACATTTGCTGCCCCGAATTTGAAGCTAATGCTATTTAGAATGTGCTATTGCATAACTTAGTTAGTTCGAGCTAAATATGGATTAGGTTGATTAACTTGTTGGAGGCAAACTATGCCTCTTTGACTTTAGTTGTTGATTGTGTTAAGGGAAATGCTAATACTTCTTTTCTGTTTGCATAAGGTTTGGAATTGCTTAATATGTGTAGTTGAACATCCCTTGTTTATATGTGAATCCATGATTTAATATACCTATGTCCCCCTTTAAATTAGTATTATATCAATCGGTGTGATAGGTTGGATGTCTGAGCTAGTGTTCATTTCCCATCTAAAGGCCATCTTTCTGTCTTAATTTTTTGAGATTTGTAATTTGGTCTGGTCAAATATTGGAGTAGCAAAGTGAAGTGAGTGATGCAAGGATATGTTCAAGATTATTTAAATTTGATGCCCGTAGTTACTGTCATTATTATTTTGATATCATGATCTTGAGTTTTGCCCTCTCTTTAAATCCCTTTTTCTTGTTCTAAATTAGTCTATTTTGGTTAAGCATTTTTTTTTCTTTTAGAAAATTGTAGAATAAAATGAATATGCTATATATTATGTGTTATGTTTAGGTACGCTAGAATAAAAGATATAGCTATATATTAACATTAACTAGGTAATGTGGTGATAAGCTATATGTGTTTATTAGTATATATATAAAGTAAATTCATTTTAAATATTGTTGGCCTAACTGTTGGATAAAGTTAGAAACATATAGTTAAATTTACGAAAAAGTTATAAATATTCATTTCAAAAAAAATAAAAATTAAATGAAGTTGTTTTTGAATATTAGCAAAAATCCTTTTTTTGAAAAGACAAATATAGTTGCTTTAGTATTTAACAAAAATATTTTAATACATAACCTCTATACTTATTTATAAATGCTTGGTTGAACAACCTAATAAAAATATGGTTTTCATTAACGTTATTATTACTTTAAGGGTGAATTTTAATACAATTTATGTGTTTCTTTCTGTTATCTAGGAGTATGACATATTTTTCTTATATATATACATTCGTTGTTCATGTGTATTGTTGCTAGTCATCATATAAATTTGTTGTTGGAAATGATCAGTGTGTTCTCTTAATTGCCTCCTTTAGTTGTGGTTTTTTTTTTTTTATAATGTGACTAAATTTGAGTATCCGAGTTTAGTGGTTATCACTCTCTTTTAGAATATTCGCTCATAAAATAAGTTGGTTAGTATTTGTTTGTTGTGAATATTGGGCATAAAAATAGTAATTTAAATGATTGTCACTTCATCTTTAGTATGATGGGTCTTCAACGTTTTTGGAGTTGGATATCTTTTATCTAGATCTATATCATTTCAATTCGATAGAGTTATTTGTTATATTTTGTTTAAGGGTAGCCATGATTTATTTTAAATGTACTATAGTTCTGTTATTGTTTATTAATCCTTATCTTCTCATTTTTATTGCATGTGAAATATGTCCGAGTTCACTATGAACTCATCTCCTTTCTTGCATTTCGCGAGAGCCGTAAAGGCTCAAATTCCTTTACTGAGACAGCCAACCATCAGAACCGACGAACAGGTCCCGGAGCCTGAAAATATGCATCAAATCGGAGAGTTGAAGGAATTGGGCCAAAAGCCCACTTTTATTTCAAAAGTTGTATTTTGTTATCTTTGGGCCTAAGCCCTTTGCATCTTAATTATCATTATTTGATAGTTGTTAGGACAGGTACCGAAGAGAGGAATTGGGCCACAAAACCAATATTATTAGTTTAGGACAGGTGTGGAAACTAAAGTAGAAATTAGGCCCAAGTGCTGGCCTAACTTGTAAACGAATTTAGCCAAATAATTAATTGTCGGATAACCGCATATTAGCGGGCATTTCGGGTGCTTTCAAACCCTTCCCGAAATGCTAATAAGAACCCCCGAATCCCCTTTAAATATTTTCATTAGATTTACTGTTTTAATCTTTTGAAAAAATAGTTTTCTTGATTTTTCTTAAAAATTAAGTGGCGACTCTTAAACCAGTCTAATTATATATATTCCTAATAAAACAAAGGTGAGAAAGTTAGTTTCCAAGGGTTGTGTCTATCACTTAGTCCGAGTTAATGACTCTAGTGTTGAAACACCTCATATTCAGTCAGGTCCAGTTGTGAGTGAGTTTCCAGAGGTCTTTCTAGATGATCTTCCCGGAGTCCCTCCTGAGAGAGAAATAGACTTCGGTATAGATATTCTTTCTGATACTCGTCCTATCTTTATTCCGCCATATAGAATGACATCAGCAGAGTTGAAAGAGTTAAAAGAGCAGTTAAAAGATCTCCTTGAGAAAGGTTTTATTTGACCAAGTGTCTCACCTTGGGGCACTCCGGTCTTATTTGTGAGGAAGAAGGATGGTTCTCTTAGAATGTGTATAGATTACCTTCAGTTGAACAAGGTTACTATCAAGAATAAGTATCCTCTTCCGAGAATTGATGATCTCTTCGATTAACTTCAGGGTGCCACTTGTTTTTCTAAGATAGACCTCAAATCTGATTACCATCAATTGAGAGTAAGGGAATGTGATATTCTAAACACAACATTCAGGACTCGTTATGGTCATTATGAGTTCCTAGTTATGTACTTTGGTTTGACCAATGCTCTTGCAGTATTCATGGACATTATGAATAGAGTATACAAGCCTTATTTAAATATGTTTGTTATCGTATTCATTGATGACATTCTAATCTATTCGAGGAATGAGGAAGATCATGCTAGTCATCTCAAAGTAGTTCTCAAAACTCTAAAGAATAGAGAGTTGTATGCCAAATTCTCTAAATGTGAGTTTTGGCTTGAGTCTGTGGCATTCTTAGGTCACATTATTTATGGTGATGGAACTAGAGTTGATACTCAGAAAATAGAGGCAGTGCAAAATTGGCCTAAACCCACATTTAGGAGTTTCTTGGGGTTGGCTGGATATTATAGAAGGTTCGTCGAGGGTTTCTCATCTATTTCATCCACATTGACTAAGTTGACTCAGAAAACATTTAACTTTCAATGGTCTGAAACTTGTGAGAAAAGCTTTCAGGAATTGAAAAAACGGTTGACTATTGCCCCAGTATTGATCTTACCAGAAGGTACGCAAGGTTTTGTTGTGTATTGTGATGCATCCAGAGTTGGATTGGGTTGTCTGTTTAATGAAGAATGGTAAAGTTATATATTATGCCTCCAGACAGCTAAAAGTTCACGAGAAGAATTACCCAACCCATGATCTAGAGTTGGCTGCCGTAGTATTTACTTTGAAAATATGGTGTCACTGTCTTTATGGTGTTCATGTAGATGTGTTCACCGACAATAAGAGTCTTCAGTATATATTCAGTTAGAAAGAGCTTAATCTCATACAGAGAAGGTGGTTAGAGTTACTCAAGAATTATGTCATGAGTATCCTCTATCACCTAGGTAAGGCTAATGTTGTTGTTGATGCTTTGAGTAGGTTGTCAATGGGTAGTACCGCCCATGTTGAAGAAGAAAAGAGAGAGTTAGAAAAAGATGTGCACAGACTTGCACGATTAGGAGTCTGACTTATGGATTCCATCGAAAGAGGAGTAGTGGTGATGAATGGGGCAGAATTTTCACTAGTGTATGAAGTGAAAGAGAAATAAGATGAGGATCTTATTTTGCTTGAATTGAAGGCAAATGTTCGTAAGCAGAAAGTGATGGCTTTTGAATAAGGGGGAGATGGTGTATTGAGGTATCAAGGTAGGTTGTGAGTGCCAAGGGTGGATGAACTCCAAGAGAGGATCATGGAGAAAGCTCATAACTCCCGATATTCTATCCATCCGGGTTCCACAAAGATGTATCGTGACTTCAGAGAAGTATATTGGTGGAATAGTATGAAGAAAGGTATTATGAGTTCGTTGCTAAGTGTCTGAATAGTCAACAAGTTAAAGGAGAGCACCAAAGACCCGGTGTTATAGCTCAGAATATACATATTTCGGAATGGAAATGGGAGATGATCAATATGAATTTCATTACTAGCTTGCCACGGTCTCGCAGGCAACATGATTCTATTTGGGTGATTGTCGATCGAATGACTAAATCAACCCACTTTTTGCCGGTAAAGACTGTAACACCTCGAAAACCATGCCTAGAATAATTTATTTTGCAGAAATTACTTGAACCAGTGAACCACGGTAGGGTTAACGGACTGTGATAGGGTCCACGGTCCGTTAACCTGTCCGTGGTCCAGACATGGACTTCACCAGGTCCAAGCGTCAGACCACGGGACCCTTCACGGGTCGTGGTCACAATGACGGGCCGTGGTGGCGTCAGTAGTGTCAGACCAGTATACCCCCAAGCTTGGACCTACAACCCCCAGGTCCAAGTGAGGACCACAAGGTCCTCGTGGTCCTCCACACGGGCCGTGGTAGTTGTCGTAGTCCAGACCCCTAAGTTTTCAGAACCTAGTCCAGACAACGACTGACTTCACGATCCGTGGTCCCTTTCACGGTCCGTGAAGGTGGCAGTGGTCAGCCCGTCTGTAGTTTAAATGAGGGTTATGTCGGTCTTTTCCTTATTCGTTGGACACCTAAACTTTGTCGTTTTAACCCTAAATTTTGTTGTTTTAGTCAGTTTAAGCCTACAAACATAACTAGAACTTACCCAAGTCAGATCTTTAATCAAAACTCAGAAAATTAGAAGCGAAATGAGAGAAAGGGGCAACCAACCCTAGTTCAAGAATGCAGCAAGGTTCTATTAGTTCCAGCCTCAAAATCTAAAGATTTCTCCGTGGAATTCGTCACCAGGTATGTGAGATTTCACTAGTGGGTTCCTTTCACCCATTAGGTCCCTAGTTTTCAGTCAGTTTCTTGATTCCCTTATTATGACTAGACCTAGGGTTTTTTGAATGTTAGGATTATTGGATTCTTAGCTGTTAGAATGATCCAAATCAAATCTGTATGTTAATATTTAGTTCATTGCATGAATTCCAGAACCCTAGCTATGCATTTCTTTAGTTCTTGAACTACACATGCTAGGTCAGATAATTTAGTTATTCAGTTATACATGCCTCAATTATTAATGCATCAATATCAGTTTAATTGTTGCATACTCAGTTTGCATGTTCAGTCTGAGCTATCCAGTAACTTACAGAAATTCAGTCATAATGTCTTAATCACTTAATTCATTGGGAGTAGCATAATACCGAGTTGGACTCGGGTTCAGCGTACCCAAATAGTCCCAGAACTACTAGCCACGTAGGTTGTAAGTCCCCTCTGTAGGCATCATTTCAGTGATCACGCCAGCATGCCTCTATACCTCTGGCTGGGTATATTGGGTCCTCTCGATGGGGCGTATACATCAAACTCCACATTTAGCTCATATGGTTTTATTATCGGTTATTAGTAGCTCCCATAGTTCAGTCAGGTTCTATTGCATTGATAATGTATCAGTATATTTAATATTTCAGTCTCAGCAAGTTATAAATTGGTCATGCATTCAGGTAGCTCAGTATTCAACATCTATATCATGTTCAGATTTTATTTCATTGCCAAATTATGAGGCAAATCGCACGGACACATAAGAACAAGTAGAACCCGGATCAAACAACACATTAGCCATCTGGTCAAAAACAATAATAGTACATGTGATCACGCATCTGACGCCTCAACCTCGATCTTGCCCAAAAAGGAATAAAATTGAGCCATGTCATAACGATGGGCAACCTCCTTGCCTGGTTGCACTGCTCTTCTACCTGCATTACAATTTCCAAGGCCTCCACGGCTTTGCTGATTTCCTCCTCATATGCCCAGGTTATCCACAATTGTAATTCAAGTAAGCATTGTTGTTATTGTAGCAGTCGTATCCTAACCTCTTTTTGATATACAATCAATCCATGAAATCATAGTATAGCTTCTAACCTCAATTGACATAACTTAATTTCATCATTCGCTAAACAACCCATATATGTTATGACAACAATACTACATGCATTTTCCAAAGTAACAGTGTTCATTATCTAGTCGTCCCTTACCAAAACTTCTTGAATGTTGTCACCTATAACATGAATATGCAAATCTAACCTTAATCCCTTCACAAGCGACGATAGTAGCTAGCGATCCCCACAAAACTCTTAATTTCAGTCACAGAACTAGGTCAGACCCAATTCCTGACTGCTTCAATCTTTTGGGGATCTACCATTACCCCTTCCCTTGAAACTACATGCCCAAAAGGCAACCGAAGTCAACCAAAATTCACACTTAAAAATTTTGCATACAACTTTTGTTTCCCAAGAACACCCAGAATAATACGAGGATGGTCAGCATGCTCTTCCTCACTTTTCGAATAAACCAAAATGTCATCAATAAATACTATAACAACCGAATCAAGAAATGGTTTGAACACACCATTCAACAAACTCACGAAAGCTGCAAGCGCATTTGTCAACCCAAATAACATAACTAGAAACTCATAGTGCCCATAGGGGGTCCTAAATGTCATTTTTGGTATATCCTCAAGCCTAATATTTAACTGATGATAGTCAGACCTTAGATCAATCTTAGAGCAAACTGATGCACCCTGCAAATGGCCAAAAGATCATCTATCTGAGGCAGCAGATACTAATGGTGACCCTATTCAACTGTCGGTAGTCTATACACATCCTCTCTTGCTAGTGATGGTGTTACCACTTTTGTTGCTCTAGTTCAGACCATAGAGTGAAGGAGGAAAGATATGAATTTGTATCACCCAGTTATCAATTGGATTCAAGTTATAGCACGAAGGAGTAGAAAGAAGTGAGTTTTTCCTAAAGTCCTATAGCCTCTCGAAGAAAAGTACAGACGTCTTTGTACCGTTACGCAAGACTCTACTAGACTCATTTTGGTACAATGAGATCAACGAACCTAGGGCTCTGATACCAACTTTGTTACGACTCAGACCGTCGTGATTGGCACCCATACTAACCCTCCGGTGGGAGAACCATTACTACAACCCAGACTAAACAACTTAACCAAAAACTATGTATTTAAATATACGGAAGCAGGTTTAAATGCAGAAATTATACAAAGTTCCCATAAACTCCAAAGGTTTAAATAAACTAGCCAAACTAATGCGGAAGTCATAACCCTTAGAACCTGAAAGTCATTGTACCTAAACTATACTAATGACAAGTCTAAGAACAAGGGGTATAACCCCGAAACTAAACAACACCTTAAACAAATAGTCTGAGTCCGAAAAGATGGACTTAAATAAGGGAGATCCATGGCAGCCTGAAAGATCTGGCTCACCCTTGAATTTGGTCACGCTCAATAGTCACCTAGCTGAGGTTTATCAATAGCTGCCTGAAGATGCCCTGTACTTAACAAAGAACAAGTAAGTGTAGTATCAGTACACAACCACAGTGTACTGGTAGGATCACGCGGCTATTCCAATAAGTGAAACACATGCAAGTAACCACAATATTATAAAACAAGCATATACCGAACATATACAATATTAGTCATCTTTTCAGGATCAATGTAGCATTCCACATTCTCAATAATACACATTGGTTATCATTTTAGAGCAACATACAGTCTTTCAATATCAATCATCATTAGATATGAACGTAATCATCACAAGTAGATACACAACACAATTCAATGGTCCTCTCACGGAACCCAATTCAATGGTCCTCTCATGGAACCCATACCCAAACTGCTAGTGTACCGGTACGTGGTACCCGTTTCAAGTTAGTGTGTCGGATCGTGACACCCGTTCCTATGTTTATATCGGTATGTGGCAATCGATCCTAGTTAGTATGTCGAAACGTAACACCCGATCCATTCAACAAGCAACAATCACAATAACAATGTACATTCTCATAATTATACAATCAAGTCATGATTCATGGCATACAATTATTCAAATCATCCTCATTTATGATTAGTGTGATCAATAATGCAACACTCGCATACATAAATGCATCATAATGAAGTAATTACTAACATACATCACACCGTCATGAAATCACAACCAGCACCTACCTCGAATCCAAGATTGAATCCCCTAAGGCACTTGAATCTTCCCTTTCCGGATTCTTCCCGCTTGTTCGTGGTTTAAAAACATACAATTAACACAATGATTAATAAGTAAGGCCTAATTACCCGAATTATAATCAACCTTATCAACCCTAGGCCAAACCCTTGATCCCCATACCCAGGTTAGGATTTCTTCCACCGTAAATCACATATCAAAACCCTCCCCCATCGATAATTACCCAAGAAACTAAGTTCTACGGATCGAAAAGTGGATTCGGGGAGTGAAAACCTTACCTTTAGCCTCAAGAATGGTGGAAAACTGTCAAGAAAACACATGGGGTCGTTCCTTAGCTCTCAAAGTAAAAAAATACAGTGTAAAACATTTTTGGAGTTTATTTCCGACTTAAGTCGTGAATATCCTGCCACAACGGGACCCATCCCGCTACAACGACCCGGCCCTGGCGGGAATAATCCTGCCCTAGCGACTTACATGGAAACAAAGAGCTAAATTAAGAGTTTAAAACCCCCATTTCACAATACACCTTTATCCCATGACACTCAGAAAATATCTGTTCACGCTAAGATCAGTTTTGAGAGTTCTACTCTCCCGAATTAGATTCCGTAAAGTCGTACGGGTAACGTCTTAGCTATCTACTCGAGTAATAAAAACCATTATTAAATCTCTCATTCATTACCGTATTTCCCTAGACTCGCTTGACTCCAATTTCGTCCAAATTTGGACTAGGCTAGGAAATCCCAAGTTACTACTCAAAAGTTTTCTGGCCTCAATTTTTTCCCTATTGTCTTTTCCCTAACGACGGAATCAGGTCGTTACAGGTTAGTTTACCCACGCACCAAACATGTTTAATTCAGCGTGAATTCATCCTAAAAAGATTAAAAGTTTGATGTTCTTGATGTGTGTTCTTGCATTTGCTTTCGTTCTTGAATTGGACTGAGATTGATGAGTTTCTTGAGATATTTGTGTCGATTATTAGATTTGTTTGAGTTATATTCGTGTGTACATGTTTTGGGTGTTTGAATCTAAAGAGAAATTGAGAAAAGGATCGAATTTAATCGAATTAAGATCAGAAAACGAGTTAAAAAAATTTGTCGGGTTTGCCTGGGAGAGGTCAGCTGCAGCGCGCTCTAGATGTGCCAGAGGGGCTGGGGTGGCGCGCAAGCATTGCACCATTTAGCATCCTCTGAACCTTGAGAGCAGTGCGCCCGGGACATCTGCCCCTACCCGTTCTTCGTCGTTTAGCCCGTTTGAGTCCTTTTAAAGTGTACTAACACTTCTTATCGATTGTAACTACTCTAAATGACTTCTAAACATCTAGAAATCATCCGTAAACATGAATCACAACCTTGAATTCATAACTTCAAATTCAAGGAAAGTTAAGAACCAAGTCTAGAGAGTTATTAGAGTCATTTCAAAAGTCTTTTACAAATATTTTTAAACTTGTTTTAAGATTTGAGCATTGAGTTGAGTGAGAGTAAGAGCGAAGTTCATTTTCTTTAAAAGATTATATGGGAACTAAGTATTCCCTATGAGTAAATATTTTCACATTTAAACAAGATAGAAAACATCAATTTTTCAAGAGAGCTTTTGAGCTAGTTTTTGAGTAATAATCTCAAACCACAGAGAAAGAGTTATGTTTTTAAACATATGAGTTGAGTATATTTTGGGAGTAGTCTTGAGCACCGATATGGGGACGAGTTCATAATAACTCAAGTCTCCATAAACCATGTAGCCAACATGGGTAGAAAGGGTCATACTTTTTAGATGATTCCTTAATGCTTTTTAGTATAGACTAGTGGATCCACTTAGTTGAGACGTTCTATATCCCGACAAGTTATAGGACAGTTCTGGCAGCGTGGGTGAGACATTGTATCATCACATAGCTCATAATGATGGTCGTCGGTTAGAGAATCTCCCAAACATAGTTTATTTTTATATTCTTATATACAACTGAGATATTATGGTATTTTCAATAATTTGATATGTTATCTAGTGTTTTAAATGCTCTATATAAACTGCACCTTTACTGTTGTTTATTTTTGCATTGAGTTGAGTAAGGTAGAGGTAAGTGTTTCTTTCATATTTCAGTTCAAGCTTATGTCATGTTTAGTTTTCCCCTCGCATGCTCGTACATTCAATGTATTGATGCCATTTGGACTGTATCTTTTATGATGCAGATACATGTAACCAGGGTCAGCATCCAGTGCTTCGTTGATCCAGTTGAGCTTCATAGTTGTTGGTGAGCCTCCTTTCTTCTATAGGATTCCCTTTTTTATTACTTTATCATTTTAGTTCATTAGGATGTCGTGGGTCTTGTCCCGAAGTCCATCTCAGTTATTAGAGGCTTCATAGACAGTTAGTTGATGTTAGTTCATGAGTCTTTCCATTTCAGTTTTGATGTTTGAGACTTGAGTTGTCATTTTGGAAGTTATCTATTAAGCTTTCAGTTTACTTTTAAAGTACATTTATGTTGAGTAAAGTCTTCCATTAAGAGTTAAGTCGGGCCAAGGGTTCACTTGGGGCCATCAATGGTTCTCTAGTGCCAGTCCCACCCAGGGTGTAGGCTCGGGGCGTGACAATATTTTCCAATTAGTGTATTTCTAGGTTTAATTCTAGGTATTGTATTTATCAATTATCTATTTTTCCTTTTTTTTTCTCTCTCTCTCTCCAAATCTAGATCTATATATATAATAAAGGAGAAACATAGACAAGGTGATGTGCCACCTCTCTATGGTCTCCATTTGCATTTATTGTTTTTCTCCTTTTTTTGACATTTTTTCTTATTTAAATTAGTTATTGTAGTATAAAATCAAATTACTTAATTTATTACAAACAAATATTTTATTATTGGAGTAACATTTATAACAAAGACTCTTCACATTCTTCTTTTTCTTTGTTAGCCTCACTTCTAATCATAAATCATAAAATGATGATATATTTTAATATTTTAAGTGTTTTTCTCTTTATTATTATTTAATTTATTTACAAGGAGTAATTACCCATGGCCTACACCTCTTTAATTTTTATTTTTAATAATATTCAAGAATCTCATAATTTTCATGTCCATAACCTTCAAACATTAATTTGTAAGTTTACGATGTCTTATGGTATTCCTATATTTTGCCTATATAAATTCATATTTAGTTTCATGGAGATTCACATTCAAGATTATCATTTCCCTTCATCATATTGGTTTGTGGATTAACTAACATGTAACAAAAAAAGAAGTACATGAAGGTGAGAAGTATTTCATTCTCAAGTCTTTCTTTTCATTTTCTATATTTTACCTATATAAATTCATATTTAATTTCATGAAAATTTACATTCAAGAATATATTTTCTCTTCTTCATCATATTAGTTTGTGAATTAACTAACATGTAACGAAAAAAGAAGCACATGGAAGGTAAGAAATATGTCATTCTCAAGTCTCTTTTTATTTTTATGTATTTGGATATGCTTTCTCAATATTTTATTTATGTATATATTATCATTCTCCAATCAAGTATGATTAAAAAAAACTTTTGTAATAATGAACAATGTGTTGGTAGTATGCGATCGTTCTCTTTAGTGGTCAATTTGCGGAATATAATATAGTTTGATTACAATATTTGTTAGATTTCAAGAGATGATTATTATTTATTGTTAGTACAATTAAAAAATAATTTACTGATATATTACTTATAGTTTAGATTTCTTTCTTTCTCTTGATATAATCACTTTCAATTGATATGATATTTATTTATTCTTAATTAAGTTTTTTTATTCAATTGGTAGCATATGATGAAGACTTTGACATATGGAGCACATAATATGAGGATGGATCTACTTGCAATGGAAGATGGTAGAAGAAAAACTTTTTTTGAAGCATAATTAGGGATTATTTTTTCTAGATTTTTTTTTTACTCTGACTGGTATTGGTAAGGTAGCTACTTTTGCTATATTTTTTTAATCTTTAGTTTGTATAAGTAACTTAACCATATTGGCAATGCTACTCATTTGGTTCTTTACTTTTTTTTTTTGTTATGAAGCACAATATATAACTATCTCATTTCAAAAAAAAAAATGATGATAATGAGCTTCATTTTTATTATGCTTGCAAGAAAATAATTAAAAATAAAATATTAATTTTGTGATGTCTTTTTTGTTTTGTATGTAACAATCTATTTTCGTCACTATTCTCTTTGTTTGAAATGTATTTCTATTTTTTATGCAGTCACCAAATTTTTTTCATTATTGTATTTTTATCCCTTATTTTCATATTTATTTATTTTTACAAATAAAATCAATACATGCTAATTAATGCAATTAGTGTCTAATAAAATTCATAACTCGTGTCTCTTCATTTTACTTGTAACTTCTACTCTTAAATATTGTTATAACTTTTTCATAATTTTTATAAATATTTAATTAATGTTTAAAAATAATAATAAACAAATTTAATAATAAAGACACAATGACGAATTTCAAATGTTTTTTTTTACGAAATCAAAATTTGTATAGAGGATCGTAAGCAACATATTGTTATTTCAAAATATGATCTCTTATTTCATTTATTTCACCACGGCAAATATTTTATTCTACTATATACATATGAATAGTTTGCACTTAAAAGATGTAAGAAAAATTTAATTTTATATATTTAAAAAAGATGAAAAAGTGTATCATATCGCAAATGAAGAGAATATCAATATTGTCTATATATCTTATACTAACATGAATATAAATATTATATATTATTGTCCAATAAAAAAAATTAGCCGCGCGAAGCATGGACAATTTCACTAGTTAGTGTATAACCTCAAATTAAAACATTCTTCCCTTTTTCATAGATAATTATTTCTCTTTGTTTTTTCTTCCATTGAAAATTCTTATGAATTCTAATTTTCAAATTCAAACTTAATGACATTGCGCTTTATCTCCCTTTCTATGATAAAGCGTTGTCATTATTGGCTCGAGATGATTTACGAAATTTCATTGTCAGTCATTAGAGAAAGCTTTGAAGTTTAAGTTTAAATTACGGATTCATGAAATTGTAACTAAAATTAATGGGTGATGTTTTGAAAGATCATATATATTATGAGGAGTTCATATCCCGAATTTGAGGAATTTTTGTATTTGAATGTATTTGTTTCACTGTTATTGTAACAAATATATTTGTTTGTATCTATACTGATTACACATTTGTATAATATATCAAAGTGTCTCTATGCCTTATTATTCATTTTTTATCAATGTATTGTGTATATTGCAACTTTTATAAATTTTGTATCAATGTATTCACGTCTATTAGTTCTTTGTTTTTATATTTGTATCATGTATTTGAGTGTATTTTTGTTCATTATTATATATTTGTATCAATGTGTTTGAGTATATTTTTATTCACTATTATATATTTGTATCAATGTATTTGAGTATTTCTATAGCGTATTCATCACCAAAATGCATTCATATCAATATCGTATCAATATATTCAACAACAACAAAAAATTATGTATCAATGTCGTACAAGTAATAATTAGTGATTCAACAAAATCAATGAAGAAGAAAAGATATTTGGTGCAATTTCTTTGTCTTTCATGGAAAATGTATTATGAGATTTCATAGTTTCATTGATTATGGAAGATTGAAATATTATGCAAAATTTCTTTTTGAAAAAGATACTACTGCACAATTAATGCACCTCATTAAACATTTGAAGTAAATACTTAAAAATTTCTTATGTATACTAGAATACAACAACCAAACACGATGAAAACAGTTAGATACAGTTGAATAATCAATTAAAAATTAGTTACAAATAGTAATTATCTTGATTATTACTTCCAAAATTTATTAACCTCTAAACTATAGTTATTTTTATAAGTTGCTCATCAAATTTTTCCGAGCTAAATGATAATACGAGAAATGAGTATCTATCCACTTTCCATATACGCCTACAAGAATGGTTTATGCAGATAAGCCCATAGAATGCTCATAGGATTTGGGCCCATATTAATTAAAGGAAAAAATACAAAAATCTCACATTTTAGTTTACTTATTACCATTATCCCCTATAAGTTTTATAAATTTCCAAAATCCCTCATTTTCGCGCATCAGATTAATGTATCAGCGCTTATATTATTGTATCTCGCGCTAATGTATCATCGCCTATATTATTGTATCTCGCGTATCAGATTAGTGTATCATGTATAAAATGTACATCAAATTAGTATATCATGTATAAAATGTACATCAGATTAGTATATCATATATAAAATGTACATCAGATTAGTGTATCATGTATAAACTGTAATGTATCTTACTTAACAATTAATGTATCAACGCTTATATTATTGTATCCGTTTTGAGGGATTTCTGTAATTATAAATTTTTAAGGGATAAATTGTAATTTTGCCTTAAAAGTATGTGATTTCTATAATTTGCCCTAATTAAAATGATCCAACTTATTTTTGTATTTTCTTTCTTTTAAATTATTTTAATATACGTATGTTATTTGACGTTTTTCAAAAATAATCGCTTACCCTTTATAAAATAAAACTAAAATTTATATAAATTATTCTTTTCAAATATTACTTATAAAATTACACAATTCGTCGTTGTTTTGTATTAAAAAATGATCCAATATTATATGATTGTTTTATCAGTAGAAAGCCCTTGCGTGTGTCACCAAAATCATGGCCTTTTCAAAAACGACAAGAGGACAAAATCGACTTTTGAACATAAAAGAATAAAATAGTGATGGGAAGTATTCATCACATCCACTCTCCCTAGAGAAAAAAAATTGTTACTCCCTCTGTCTCAATTTATATGACATACTTTCCTTTTTAGTCAGTCCAAAAAAGAATGACACATTTCTATTTTAAGTAACAATTTGCCTATAAAATGTCTTTTTTACCTTTAATGAAATGATTTACAACCACACAAATTTCTATCATTCATTTTGGACCACAAGTTTTAAAAGTCTTTCCATTTTTCTTAAAGTTTGTG
>JAJOOO010007993.1:0-13583 GCA_029582685.1 Solanum piurae | reverse complement strand
TCATCTCCTTTGTGGACGTAGGTCGATTGACCGAACCACGTTAAATCTGTCTCTTTTGGTGTGTTTCTCGTTTGTCTTCTTACTCGTGGTCTTTCGAGGTTTGCTTTGCTAGCTTCCGCATTACACCTGATTATTTTTCGGTCCTAACAATTTCCTCCTCCTTGTTTAATTTGCTAATGTAAACATTAATATAGATAATTAAATAAGTAGTAGGTATTTTAACAAGAAGTTCAGAAATTCTGAGCACTTTCATATCCACCACTCAGATGAACAGTATAATTTAATCATATCGACCATATTTCCATCACATTCACTTATTTGGAATCACATGGATAACAAAGGGCCAATATGGCTCTTTCACTTAATATTAATAATGGTGCACATGAACATGAAGGGTACTTCGATTAAACAAAAAAAAAATAAATGCGAAAGCTGTCTGAATACTATAGTCATAAAAAAAAATCAGTGATCTCCTAAAATATATTGGAAATTATAGAGAAGGCATGCATCATGGTAATAATTTTTTGTCCATGGTACACATCACATCAGCATAACCATATGTTGTAACCATTAATAAGCCAAATGTAATGCTTTAGATAAATATTGGGAAGCTTATAAACTATGAAGTCCAGAAAAGTAAGGTACATTCTGGGACCAACATTATAAATATCTCAATCAAAGCAAGAGTATGGAGCCTGGAATTATTATTATTATTATTATTATTATTATTATAAGTGTAAAATTACTAAAATTTCAACAAATTCAATGAAGTTTGATTCATACTCTTAAATCTTAATAATAATGCACATAGTCAGACTCATTTCATTTATTCGTTTTTATTAATGATAGCCTCTCATATTAATTAGTTTGTCCACACTTCAGATATTGAGACTTGTTAGTGGAACAGTAATATTAGAGTTCCATATTGATTCTAATCGCTTTATTACTCATAAGCTACTGAGGAATAACAAGAGATTTAGATGAAGCGGTTGCACCTATTAGTCTTGCACGAGACTTGTATAATTAGTGATGACATCCCTTTCTTCTTAATAAATAAATGTGTAAGGATCAAATGAACAAACTCATGTCGTGATAAATGCATTTTGACTCTCACAGTTTTGTTGATAATTTGATGTATGATCATTATTGCCTGTTGCATGCATTAAACACAAGGAAACCAATAAATTCTTACACAAAAGACCAGTGAAAAAAAAAGGTACATTATTTTATGTTAGTATTCAATTTTCTAGAGCGTTTGCCCCACTACTGGCCGGTCTAGTCATAATTAGAGAAAAGGTAGTGCAAACTACAAAAGCATGATATATTTTCTTCGTCTCAAAATAAGTAGTTGTTTATTTTTATTAATTTTTTTTTTTTAGAATTGAACATATTAAGAAGAAGTTCCTTAATAGAAAAAAGAGTATAATTGAAAATGAAGACTTATTTTGTGATTGAGAAAATTATAGTAATAAATTTCTCTATTAAATGAGTAATTTATAATTATAACCAATCCACTGCCATGATCTTGTAACAGGAAAAATAAGAGAAACAGAAATTCCCACAAATCCAGGCATTTGCTGGCCTATTCTAATTACATAATAATGTCCTTCTACCTTAGCCTTTTTGGCCAGCAACATCAATGCTCGTAAAACTAATCAAAGTATATATTAAATATTTTAATTAATAAACATATCGATGTGATTAATAATGTCATCTAGTGGAATGAGTTCGATCATCTAAGCAATTAATTCTATTGGATTGTCGGTTTTGTTGATTAACAGTTAGCTATCAGTATTACGTGTGCTAATTTTTTATTTTTATTTTTCTATTTGAACAATTTAAGGTATTATTAGAGAGAAAAAATAATTGTGAATAATTTATAGAATATGCTCCTTGATAGGCACGAGGAATATAAAGAAAAAGTCATGGGCAATGGGTTGCAATGCCTATGATGGATAACCAACCATGAGCTCATGTTTTGTAAATTGTAACCACCCTATCTTTGTTCAAATTTCAAACCATTATTTGATTTTGTAAGTTTGAATCCGAGAAGCTATTGCAATTGATTTATTTGATTTAATGAATTCGAAAATCAAGTATTTATATTTATTTAGTATTTTTTAAAATACACCGTCAAATTTGAGCGAAAATTATTGAATTGACCAACTATATATATACTAGATATAGGAATCCGTGTCAGCACGAGCCCAATACATGTTATTGTGTCAGTCTTGATTTGTGTGACGCAATTGAAATTTGGAGAATCATCCAAAAATAATTATGATTTTAAATATTCTAAGTGGTTAATTATTGTAATTTATAATAAATTTTATTTAATTTTAAAAAAATAATATATATTACTCCCTATGTCCCAATTTACGTGGCACAGATAGAATTTAAAGAATCGATCAAATTTATATATGTTTTTTCAAATATTTCAAGTGATTAATTATTGTGATTCATAGTGTTTTTTTACGTCATTTTAAAATAATATATTTCACTTTTTATGTCCCAATTTATGTGGTATCGATAGAATTTCGACTCAATCAATTTTTTTTAATATATCTTTGAAATTTAAATATTTTAAATTATTAATTATCATAATATATAAGATTGTTTTACATAGTTTTCAAATATTCAAAATATTAGAATTAATTAAAACAAAAATAATATAAAATTATATAAATATCTTTGACTAAAAAGCATACACATCACTCTCGGAACCTCCGAGTACGATAAAGTGAAAGGAGACAAGACTCACCTCTCCCTACTTTGTCAATCACAGATCAAGAGATGCTTTCTTCTAGACTTCTCTATATAGTCGTAAAGCAATAATATGTGTGTATATATGACATATGTTGGTCGAACGGAAGGCCAGCAATGAGTTTGCACCTGAATTATGTGTGTTATATACACTAAAAATACACATGCATGTTTTGTTTTTCAAATCCCAAGAGTTTAACCACATGAAATGCGATATTCAATTAAAAATGGGAAGTTCTTAATGAAAAGATTTGATTTTATCTTTAATGAAATGATTGATAGTAACAAAAATAATATTTATAATATATTTTAGATCATAAATTTCAAAATTCTATGTTTTGTCAAATGCGTATATCACATAAATTAAGTCGAAGAGAGTGTTACTTATTAGTAATATGCATGTATTTGATAGGCGTAGAAAGTAGTTGCTTAGCTACTGAGTTACTTACGGAGGGACCGTCGAGAAAGATTTGAATGTGTTAGCTAGCCTCATATCTTTCTCAATGTCCGAACATCTATTCAATGCCTTCCTGCTTTCCGTCCTTTCACTTCCCGTTTGAGAAACAGTCTCTGGATGTTCCAGATGTAATTGCTATGTCCCCTCTTTCTGATTCTCTTTGCCTTTATACCATGTCCCCTTGGAAGGCATCTCTATCTTTTTAATCTTCTTTTTGATAGTTACACCACGCAGAGGCGAATCTAGGATTTCAAGAAAATGGGTGCACCGTTGCTTTAAAGATAAGACCAAAAAATTTATATAACAATAACTAAGCGAGTAAAACATAAAATATTACATTACCACAAAAAATATCATCAGTTTACAATTATACTGACTTCATATTTTGAAAACGACTTTAGAATTTCTCTTTTCTTTTTTTTAAAAACGTGTAGTTTTAGTTAATAAAAAAATTGAAGCGAATTGTGTCTGGCTGGGATCGAAAAATTTGACTGTCAAACCAATGAACCATCCATCAACTTTGAGAACGGGTTCCACAAGTTTTTATTTAATATAATCTTTAATAATTATACAAGTAATATATCGAGTTTAGTCGGATGACCACGGGTTCCGGTGACCCAAATTTAATACATAGATTCGCCACTGACACCACGTGATCCATCAGCAAACTTATTTACCTAAAAAATGGCCATTTTCAGCCGGTTTGACCCGACAATTCTTCTTCTTCGACTTTTTCTCTGGGACGGCTTAGAGGTGATTTTGAGTTGCTCAGAGATTGAATAGTTAATATATATTTCAGGTATAGTTAAGCTATATTTAACTTTTTCAGTGTATCATAATGTATAGTCAGTGTATAGTTTATTTATAGATAAACTATACTATATAGTCACTATATACTTTTTATGACTTTTGACAAACATTATTATATAATCTTTACATACTTTCTATGAGTTTTAGCTATTTTTATATCATTAAAATCATAATACTATTGTTACCTAATTATTTAACGTATATATTTGAAATTACCTTCAAGGAAAAACCAACAAAAATTCTGCTATTTGGTTCCGAAAAAGTTTGCTCCCTCGCAAATTTAGTCGGTAATTTGGTAGCAGTCTGTTGAGCTGGCCCATTTGGTTATTCATTCGACAGACTCAAGCTCAGGCCCAAGTACATGTTATATTAATTGAGAAAATTTCAGAAATAGTGAAGATAATAGATATAATATAGCTATAGTTTCGTAGTTGCGCTTCATATCTATAGTTTCGTAGTTGTGCTCCATATTTATAGTTTCGTTTTCTATGGAGGTTGCGGTTTGTATATTTCGCTTGTAAATATACAAATGAAGGCTACGGTTTGTATATTTCACATGTGAATATATAAACACGAAAAGTATATACAAATTTTGTAGAAACTTCTTAGAACTCTGTTTGTATATTTCGCTTGCCAATATACAAACAGATCTAGTAATTATTATGAATTTTTCATAAATCGTATACTTAGCTAGGTAAGCATATAAAACTTCTGAATTTATACACTCAGAAACTGAATTATACGAATTCTAAATTTATACAATCAGGGACAAATTATACAAATTCTTGATTTATACAATCTTAAAATAGTAGCGAAATTTCACAAAACTGTAGTCACAAGTTAAAAATAATTGAAACTATATTACATAATATACTCTAGATGTTTGCTATTTTGTAATTTTCTCATTTAAATTTGGGGAACTCTAGTTTGAGAGCTAATTACTTAGATACACTCTAGTTTGTAATATTACGTATCTTACTAGATTTTGGTGTCTCCAGATATATATATATATCTCAGATATATGAGATCAAATTTAGGTGTAATTTGTTCTAGATAAGTATTCAAGTGGATTCGCATAAATCTGGGATACATAACAAATCTCGCTCGCCTCCCTCTCTCCTCTCCCATGTACTTGATATCCCAGATACATGTGAATCACTTGATACATACAAATACATGTATCTAGTGTGATTCTCATGTATCTGTGATACATACGAATCTTGCTCGCCTCCCTCCCCAATTTCGCTCGTCTCTTTCCTTATTTTTGTGTATCTAGTAGCAAATATACATATATCTAAGTATCAGATACATATGAAATTCTTAATTAGTGATAAGATACGTAATATTTTGAAAGTTTAAATAATAATAGTATATATGGTAGTGAATTGTGTCTAATTATATAGTTTGCCATTTAAACTTTAGGTTGATTAATCGGTTATACTTTAATTTGATCCATGTCCAATGAAAGTTGGAGAATTTACATACTAGAAGTTGATAATGAAAAAGTATAAAATACAACGAACGGCAAATTTAAATATTTAGATCTAATAAGCAAACTGTTCAGTTTTTAGTTAAAGTTGGGATGGGAAAAAGAGGGAAAAAGTGATACAATAACTGTATGTATCACTATATTTCAGAGTATCACACTAAAATGTCATAAATATACTGACGAGCGTTTATTTTATTGTATTTGTGTAGATTTGGGTATTCTTATTCTCTTCTATGTATGTATTTTTCATTATATTTCGTCATATGAGAGAGAATATAGTCTACTGAACTTAGCGCTACAAGCAAGTGTGATTGTATTCATTGATACGACGAATCAAGTAAACATATATAATATGATATCAATTAAATAGTAGTTATGAATGAATACAAGTGAAATTAGAGTAAATGACTGCAAGTGATACAAGCGGGTAACAATTGATATATAAGAGCGAATAAACATAACTAAAAATAGAATGAATAAACACATGTGATACAAGTCGATAACAATTAATATAATAAAGTGAATGAATATAACTTAAGTGAGAGCGAGTGAAAATAAGTAATACAATCATTCAAGCAAATGGATATAACTGATACAAATTGGTAATAATTGCGATGGTATGCATGTATACACCTACTGAGTGAACAAGTAAAAGCTATTAACGAACAAATACATTTACTATACCAAAATAGTAGCCACGAATGGTAAATAAATTAGGGCAAATTACAGAAATCACATACTTCTAAGACAAAATTACAATTTATCCCTTAAAAGTTTATAATTACAGAAATCCCTCAAATCGGATACAATAATATAAGCGCTGATACATTAATCTAATGCGCGAGATACACTAATCCGATGAACATTTTAAGAAATTTCTCATATAAAGAAAACTTATTCTGAATCTTAGATAGTTTGAGAAGAAAGACTCCCTCGCGTCATCATGACATTCCTCTCAAATTTCTGAATCAGATAAAGATATTGACTTTCGTTATTTATATATATGTATATTTTTATGCGGAATATAATTTTTAAAATTTGTGGTATTTTTCAACAAGTCATTTTAGAAAGTGAAATTCGGATTCAAACAATTTAAATTTCTTTAAAAACACACTAATAAATTGTGATTTCGAAATAATTTTTTTGATTCTTCTACATTTATGTTCAAATGTTTTTTCTGATTATAAAAAGTAGAAATTGTTTTGTTGAATTATTGCCGTGAACACTGAATACGTATAATAAATATGACACTACTTCTGCCGGATGGTTTAGCAACGTAAAGACGATAACTAATTATGACAAGTAGGAACACAATTATTTCATAGTGCTAATGAGAGAATAAAGTTGTTACACATACAAATAGAAAATAAGAAAAGCAGAATTAGCAGCAGAATACAACTCAACCTGATTTATTCAACTAGTACTTATAATAAACCACGAGCCGGAAAGGTCAAAGCTTATTGAGGATTATCTGAGCACCATACTGAGGCTTCATAACGAGTATTGCCTGAGGGGCATGAACATAGGAAGGAGAGAGCTTAAACCAAAACCGCTGCAGAATTTGAGATAAAACGAGCTTTGCTTCTGCCATGCCAAAGTTATTACCAATGCACATTCGAGGACCCCAACCAAAGGGGAAATACAAGGGCTCTTTTGCAGCTTTGGATACCCCTTCTGAGAACCTATTTGGATTGAACATCAATGCATCGTCTCCCCATACTTGGGGATCGCGATGTGCAATATATATAGGCACAAATATTTGTACTCCAGCAGGAATTGTCATATCTCCCAATTTAGTGTTCTTTACTGTGCTTCGCATAAGGGTGAGTGCTGGATATAATCTCAACACCTCTTGGAAGATCATGTTCATCTAGTATTAATTAGCACAACACACACAAATATTAATGGCATGTTTATAGCTAGTAGTAAAAAAAAATTAGGACTCTGTATCATAAAGTGAGCTTACTATTTTTAATTGATTCAAGTCCTCAAACTTTGGTTTGTTTTTTCCAAGGACTTGAAAGACTTCATTTCTAGCTTTGTCTTGCCACTCAGGGTGCATACTCAAGGCAACCAATGTCCATGAGAGCAAAGCTGTGGTTGTATCTTGTCCTGCAAGATAGAATTCCTTACATTCTTCAATTATTTCAGTGGTTGATAGTCCTCCTTTTAAGAGTAACCCTAAAATATCATCACTTTGTGAGACTCCTCTACGCATAGTGTCTTCTTTCTTGTCTATTATTCCTTTAATCAATGATAACACTTTCTTGTAGATGTATCTTGCTCTTCTGTTTGATGCTGTTGGAAAGAATCTGGGTTCGTATATATATACATGTACGTATGTTATAGTATTTTTGAAGATAGATAGATTAGATAAAATGAATTAAATATATATATATATATACTCACCTTAGTAAGGGAAAGAAAAGAGTAAATGGAGAAGCCAAAATAAGATCGCACTGCTCTTTCTGAAGTATGAAAATAGTCCTTCCTTCTTCAATATTGCTACCAAAAGCAGCTCTAGATATAACATCTCCACCAACATTTAGGAATTCATCTGCCACATCCAATTCACAACTTCCACTTTTGTTGTTAACCAATTCCTCCCATCTATTTATCATTTCATCACAACACTCACAAAATGCTGGGTACAACCTCTGTGAGTCACACACAAAAAAAAAAAAAAAAATTTTTTAATGAAGTTCAGATTCAGATTGAAAAAAAAGAAGAAGAGAGGAAATAAGTAGAACCTTTATCTTCTCTATATGAAAAGCAGGGTTTAGTATCTTTCTATGGTGGTCCCATTTTTGACCATTGTAACTAGCAAGTCCAGTAACAAACATGTCAATAAACGCATTGGCTTGAGGCTTCTGGAATTCATTATGTCTGTTCACCACTTCTTTAATTAGCTTTGGATCTGTTACTACAATCCGAGGTGTTGGTCCAGCCCACATCACAAATAATCTCTCTGCACCATACCTAATTAGTAAAGTTTTAACAAAATACCTATATATATAATATATGGAATGTTAAAAAAGAATATATAACTTACCGTAAGTTTTAGAAAGATGAAGAATAAAAGGATTAACCCAAGGAACGATATCATGATTTACTAACGGTGTTTTCTTTGCTTCTCTAGACATTCTCGTCATCACTTTCAGATTTCCAAACAGAAATTGGTACGGCAGGCCATGAATACCTTCCTTCTTCAGCTTCTTTTCGATCATCTTTGGCCACCACCATAATGTGTAAAACGATTTTACACTAAAAATCGCTATCAAAATACCAATTGTTGCACCAATTAGTGTTCCAATTGCCATAGCCTAGATAAATTTATGAACTAATCAGTAGTGATAAGTCACTAGAGAAGACATGTATTTATTGGAACTTGAACACAATAAAAAAGGAATTTATTCAAATTCATTCTACACATTAAAAAATTGATAGGCACACCGCACATGTTCCATACTGAAACTAAGCCGACACTTATTAGGAACCCAAGTAATGGGGAAAAAGGAGTTAGACCAACTATTATTAGTTTTCAGTTTAATTTATTAGTTTTCGGTTTTTAAATACGCATATTTTTCTTTTGAAATAAATATATGACTTCTCCAACAATTTGACGTGATGAGACAATAATATAACTTTGCAGAACATTTATAAAATAGAAACAATAATAACTAACATGAAAAGAACTATATATGCAAGTGCAACACAAAGACAAATTAAAAGAAATATGGTTATTTCTTTAAATTTTTACATTTTTTAAAATTAGAAGTTATGTATTAGTAGTGTGTAATGTGAATTCAAGGCTAGAGGGCAAAGACAGTAACTAGACAGAGACAAACCCACATTGAGTCAAGAGGATTCATATAAATCCACTTCATAATTTTTTTTATACAATATATAAGTATAATTTAGAGTACTATTTAAGCTCTTTCTTTAAACAAAAATCTAAAAATAGTCCCAATTTTCAAACCCTTCGTTGCTTTTCGGCTAAACTTACTTTTTTGTGTTTGGCCTCATTATATTGATTAAATTTAATATTTAAATAAAATAATTTTTTTAATTAAACAATATTTATATATTAATTAAATAAAATTTAGTTTATTAGATCATTTTGTGAATTTTCTTCTTCATATATTGAACCCGTTTGATAAAAATTCTAGATGTCACGATTCAAAACAAGTCATGAGTGACACCCACACTTAACCTCCTAGGTGGGCGAACCAATGAATCTAACCCCAACTTATATTTATCGTTCAACCTAAGAAATACTAACCATAATGCGGAAGCTCAAATCTTATTAATGTAAGAACACAAATTCACGAAAGTCTACATTTTCTAAAACCTGAAAGTCATCACATCAAGGACATCTAATCTCCAAATACTAAGTCTAAGAGTATCAAAGACACCAAAATAAATTAATAAAGTAATTTGTGTCCTAAAACTAAGGACATCATGCCATGACCGAGAGAATCCAATACGAGCTCGAATGAATAGCTCACCCTGGAACCTGATGTGCTGAAGAATGGCTAGAGCTGAGGGCGAGTCGAAGTCGTTGGTACACTCGCCGCACTCCACAAAAGGAAAACGAATGAAAACACAAGTAGGGATTAGTACAGGGTAACATGTACGGAGTAAATATCATCAACCGACTCAAAATAGAAACTAATATGCACAAAGTAATAGTATGAAATCAACTATCACTTAGCAGGTGGCAAACAACAAACAACAAACAACATGAACAAGTGACGACAACACTAAAACAATTACGTAATCAGTCCACAACATCAAGAACACACATGAGGACTCAGGCCTCAACATCATGCTCATTTGGGAAATAGTTTTTTTGAGAATATTGAGTACATTAAGTTAATTCAATATGTTTTCCTCTAATATTATCGTGCCGGAACGTGACACCCGATCTAATAATATAGTGTCGGAACGTGACACCCGATCCAATAATACATGTGTCGGAAAGTGACACCATATCCAATAATATCGTGTCGGCTCGTGGCACCCGATCCAAATATATCGTGACGGCTCATGGCACCCGATCCAACCATATAGTTAATTCATTTGTCATTCTTTATCATCTTTTTTCACTTCCTTAACAATATTTCATTAAGCCTTCTTTATTTAAGACATCACTTTAATAGAACAAGTTCAAGATTATGAATTTCGTGATCTTGGAATTACAGACCAATCACAACAACACATGAATTATCCAAACCACAACAACCAATTAAGTACATAGAAAATTCTCAATATCACTCAATGACTATCAATCACTATTAAGAGTCTATCAAGTAGGTTGATTCCCCATAAGCTACCTCAACCGAAGAAACGAAGTCAAGTAAGTTGGTTCCCCAATGCCTCAGAATGTTTCCAATCTATCTAGTATGCATAAATCATAAGTAAACAAGTCTATAGACACCTATATCACTATAATCACTTTCCTAAATTTTGATGTCAACCAATATGCCAACTCTCGTATTTCTCAAATCACAAGCCTAGGGTTAAGTCTTAATTCCTCCAATTACCATAATTTTTATGGAATTCATATAATATAGTACACCTAATATTTAATTTCCTATCTCAATATATCAAAATTTGAATCATAATATGATAACTAAAGAAAATAATTAATTATTAAGAATTGAAGCCAACTGGTTACCGAAACCAGTGGCAACAATCCTAAAATAAAAGTGCAACCCTTGCTCCAAGTCGAACCTGTAATCAAATTCACCACACAATGCATTGAATCACCAATTGCATCAATTTATCACTATAGCCAACCATTTAATCATAAGCCAATCATTACTCAATTATGGTAAAATAATAAATTACTATATTCTTAAAGGATTATCGATTTACCTAATAACTTAATACTAAAAAATCAAAATCGAATTGATAAGTCGATAATATTCTTTTATAAAATTATTAAAAACTCGTTGACCCAATATAATCTACTAATAATAAATCAAATTTTTTTTTTTGATTTAATTTATTGATCAGTTTGATTTTTACTTGGAGACTGGTTCATCAAACAAAAAAATGGCATGCACAGTGTCGTTTTATTTATTACTCCCTTCATTTCAAATTAATTGAATTGTTGAGGTGTTTCACACCCTTTAAGAAAAGAAGATTAAGACATAAATTAGGCATAATTTACCATTTTTACTCTAATTAATTATTGTCAAATTTACGATTAAAATAATTAAACATTAATTAATAATTAATTCCAATACTAACTAATGAAGGGTAAAATTGGAAAAACATTCGAAAAGTAGTATTGAAAATTGAACAATTAAATTAATTTGAAAAATGAAAAAATGTCTCAACAATTCAATTAATTTGAAATGGAGGAAGTACTGTTTTACTACTCCCTTGTCCCTGTTTATTTGTCAAATTTTTTCTAACTTGATTTCAATTTTTACTTGACATTTTTGACAAATCAAAGAAAGATAAAAAAAAAATTATATTATACCCTCATTTTATTAACATTGAGTTAAAGTCTTTAAAAAATGTAATAAGTAAATATATTTGATACTCTATTAATTAATAAAAATAAAATAATAATATCACGATTCAATTATTATTTTTATGTCAAATCAAAATTTAACAGGTAAAAAATATATGGAAAAATTACAGAAATATACTACTTAAGTCTTTTATTAACAAAATATCAATATACTTATATTTAATTACAAACTAAGTTTTTAAATTACATACATAACAAAATATTTAATTTTTGTATTTAATTTAATTTAATTTTACAGATTTTCTCTCTCATACTTTTAGTAATTCGTGCTATGTTATAGGGAGTATAATTAGGATATTAATATTCATCAAATATTCTCTCTCCTAATCAGTTCCAAATTCACACGTTCATTACCTTTTTTTTCCCGTTTTTTAGGCATAGTGGAAGTCTTTGGGATCCTAATTAGTTTTTTATTTTTGTTCTGATAAAGCAATATTTTTTACCAAGAAAGGGTGTACTTTTCAATGTTGAGTGATACCAATTAAACATAAACTTTAACAAAAAACAAATTTTACACATTAGTGTAAAACAAAATCATACGAAATTGTTGAAATTACACCAAAATTTGGACGATCCCGAACGTCAACCAAATATATGAATTAATTTACACCAAAATTGACAAAATATATAAAACAAATAACTACCAAAAAGTACAAAATAGATATTTGTGTAAAATCAAATTCAATCGCAAAATAAAAAATCATGAGAATTATTTTTTATATAATTACCTGCTGAGTCCCATCGCCCGTTGTGTTGAATTAGAATTGAGAAATTATTGGTATGCATTTTTTTCAATAATCGTTTTTGTTTGGCCGATTTTTTAAGTCAGAGAATGGAGTTATGTTTTTGGTAGGAAACCTTTATTTATGGGAGATAATATATAGCATATTTGAATAAATTAGGGAAGGTAAAATTATTGGAGAAATTTATGGGAAGTGGGATAAGCATGGCTGATTTGGAAAATCTTTTTTTTTTAAATTTAAATTCTACTTTTGAAAAAAAAAGTATTGCTATATAATTGAAAAAAAAAGTATTGCTATGTTGGTGTAAATACAATTGCTAATTTGTATACTTAAAAAATCCGCCCAGCAGTTTTAATCTTCCAAACATTTTCTGTCAATTTACACGTTTAGCTCCATTTATCCATTCATTAAGACAGTAAAGATTAATTATTGAGGTCACCAAATGAATAAATTTTAAGTGGTATTCACAATTAATATTCACCTCATATATTAGTTCGATTTATTAATTTATAAAAATACTAAATCATTATAGAAAAGTTAGGATATGGGTTATTAATGTATTGATTGTCAATAAACTGTTAACTTTTTTTATTTAAATAAACATCGAAACATAATCAAGTTAAGTGACAATTCAACAATATGCAATATCCAAAATATTATATATTATAAAGTTAAATATTTAAATATGCATATCCAGAAGTACAAATGAAAAGATTACGAAAAACTAAATATATATATTATATATTATTAATATATGTAACTATTGATCTAACA
>JAJOOO010007990.1:0-23308 GCA_029582685.1 Solanum piurae | reverse complement strand
ACAATTTAATTGAAATATAATTTCCAAACTAATATACTTAACCTAAAAACTGCACAGACTAAGGCTCGAAGCACAATTTTCCTTCAATTGAACTTCAATTCTTTTTTTATTAGATCCTTCCATGATCCATTAATGGAATCTATACATCTATCGTTGATTAAGGCTCCTTGCTGCTAGATTAGCTGTTTGGTTTCTAGGAACTTTGGGTAGATTGGCTTTGGGAGAAAGAGTGTCTACCAGTCCTTCAATTTTCTAGGATTTTGGAAGATTAAGGAGTTAGTGTCTACATATCAGCTTTAGTTTAACTGTGTCTTGTGTCTTTTCTGTTATATGTTGGACCAAAGCTATTCCCTTTTACAAACATAAAGGATCTTTTATGTTCAACTAAAAGGAGTATCCTGGTTTTTTGCATAAAAAGAAAAGGAAAAGAGCATCAAACACTGTAACTGAAGGATAAGATGATGAACTTAAGTGCTTGAGTTTTGAATATTCTAGCATATGAGAATCAACAAAGCAAGCAACCCAAAAACAAGAAAGTGAGAGGAAAAAAAAGCATAAAAATTATGACTTTTTAGTGAAGAGCATCAAACACTATAACTAAGGGAGAAGATGTATGCACTAAACTACTATGAAAACAGCAAGCAACCAAAACAAGAAAATTGCCCCCAAAAAATAATCCAATACACACTGAAGTGCTTGAGTTTTGATATTCTAGCATCTGAGAATCAATAAAGCAAGCAACCCAAAAACAAGAAAGTGCAAACAAAATCAATGATATTCTAGCATCTGAGAATCAATTAAGCAAGCAACCTAAAAACAAGCAAGTGCTAACAAAAACAATGATATTCTAGCATCTGAGAATCAATAAAGCAAGCAACCTAAAAACAAGAAAGTGCTAACAAAAACAATGACATTCTAGCATCTGAGAATCAATAAAGCAAGCAACCCAAACCAAGAAAGTGCAAACAAAAACAATGATATTCTAGTATCCGACAATCAATAACAAGAAAGTGCAAACAAAAATAATGATATTCTAGCAGCTGAAATTCAATAAAGAGCATAAGTAAAGAAATTAATCTTGAGCCTAACTCAAACCCAAAAGCTAGCTCATGAAGGCAGAATTGCTCGAGAACATATAAGTTTACCACTACTCATCTCATCACCTAACCGATATGGGAACTTTTTCATTCATCAACAACATAAAAAATTACGACTTCATAGTGTATCGAACACTATAACTAAGAAAGAAGATATATGAACTCAACTGATTAAGCATCAATACACTTCCAAGAATCAAAAACAGCAAGCAACCCAAAACAAGAAATTGCCCAAAAACACACACAAGGGAGTGAGGGAGGAGATATACACAGTCAAGAGCTTGAGTTTTGATAATTTTGAATCTGAGAATCAATGAAGCAAGCAAAACCCAAAACAAACAAAATCCACATATGGGTTTGCATCAATTCAAGTGCTGGAGATGAACAAACAAAAATTAATTAAATTTCAATATAGCTACGATCCATCAAGATTTTTTCAACTTTCAATCAAATCCCAGATGTATAATGAGCTAATTATCACTGAAAAGCAAAAAGAGTACCTCAGATTCAACGAGAAACTGCTTAGTTCTTCAACCTACAAATCCAAAAACGATTCGAACATTTGCTGACAGTGACTAAGAAAGAAGCTGATATTCAATCACTTTATGAAACTTCGCGGAAAATCGAGTGTCATATAATACTATATACTAATTCGCGATGATGAGGAAAATGCAAATAAGGACGAGGCTTTGTAAACTTGTATATATCCACAAAAGCTAGACATAGATAAGCCTTAAAAACTCACCTAAGCTTTTTTTTTTTTTTTTTTGTTGAATTTGATATTTAAACTATCGTGAAATTGTAAATTCAAACATAAACTATCACTTATTAGTTTAAATAACACACCTCAATGATGTGTGTGATACATTCACTTTAAATAAACTATCACTTATTAGTTTAGATAACACACCTTAGGGTGCGTGTAATGCACTCACTTTGGGTGTGTTTTGGACACTCATATTTTATTAATTACAAAGATATATTAATGCTAAATTAAGATGATGATAATAATAAATAAAATATCATAAGTGGATATAAAGAGTATAGTGTAAATATGTTTTACTATTATCTTGGAGAGGTAGAAAAATTGTTACTAAAGGACTTTCAGCGCAATACAACGATTTCAGATATAAAGGAGCAAATAGTAACGGAAAAATAATAGTAACTAATAGAAGAAGTAGTACAAAGCCTATAAGAAAATAATATGAACAACAACATAATAATGTAATAGTTGTAAAATAATGAACAAAGGAAAATAGATGTAAGAAACTAGAACAAACAAAAAATAAGCTAGTACAATAAAAGCCACCAACAAGCTTGAACCTTTGAAATCATGACAACACTCCACTACCTATTAATCTTCTATCATAATATACGACTTTCATTACACACACCCTCACATCTAAGGTAATCTCCTAGATAATTAGGGATGGCAATGGGGCAGGACGAATGCGGGGCGGGGTGGATTTAAGGTTATGTGAGGCGGGGCGGGTTTAAGGTTGTGTGGAGCGGATCGGATGCGGGCAGGTTGAAGTGGGTTTTTTAAAAATTAATGTGGGGCGGGGCGGGTTGCGGTTATATGTAATTTTATGTGGGTTTAAACTTAATTATAACTTTTTACATGTTATAAGAGTAATAAAGTATTATTTATAAAGATAATTTCATTAAAGCTGCTAAAATATTCAAGATAATAAATGAAAATAGTTCAATAAAAATAATACAATTTCTTACATGTTTCTAAATTGACCTCTAAAAAATAAAATTTAAAGTCACTATATTAAATTAATACAACTTAATGAAAAAATGAATTTATTTTTATGAATTTTATTTTTAGTATCAAACATAACTAGAAAAAGAAAATATTAAAAAAATTATGCAGGGGGGATCCATGCGGGGCGGGTTGAAAATGAAAAGAGTTGTTATGCGAGGTGGGGTGGATTAAAAATTTTGCGGGTTAAGATTAACCAGCACCGCCCCCGCCCTACACCGCCCCATTGCCATCCCTATAGATAATCTAAAGGCATAATGCATAAACATGACCCTTAACTTGGCTTCAATGGATAACTATGTCCTCCAACTTTTAGTATGCACAAGTAAACACTTAAACTTGTATAAAATTGAACAAGTAAGCATATATGTCCTATATGACATAATACACGTCGAACGCCATGTAGGACACAAATTTGCCATGTAAGGTGCCATGTAGGACGAATGTGTCTATTTGTTCAATTTTATTCAAGTTTAAGTGCCTACTTGTGCAGACCCAAAGTTAAATATCATAGTTGTCAACTGACACCAAGTTAAGGGTCATATTTATGTATTATATATGCCTAATCTAAAGTTATGTCATGTTAGCACTAATCACCTCTTTTTAATTATTTTTATTGTCTCACATCTACCTATTCGGACCTCCTTACTAGCGCATATAAGCATCTCCACTTCACAAGTTCAAACTATCACAATCTCGCTTTTCACATCTTATCCATCACGGAGACCACTAATTCATGAAGTCTATGATAAAATACATTAGTAGTCTTTACATCACATGATCTTTAAAATATTACTGTCAAGTTATAAAAGTTCCCGTTTTTTGAAACAAGATGTGGCTGTAGTTTAGTGGTAAGAATTCCACGTTGTGGCCGTGGAGACCTGGGCTCGAATCCCAGCAGCCACACATCTCTTTTTTTTCTACACCAAACTCTTAAAATGACGCCGTATAACCACTCAAACTACTAAAACGGTGTCGTTTGATGACCCACGCACCCCGGATCAGCAGTAGGTTAAATAGCTCCAAAGTCCGATCTGATGAAGTCTTCACTGACACTCTCGAAGGAAGAAAAAAATCGAAGATCGTAGCTTTTGGTTCTTCAAATTCTACACAAATTTCACTGTAAGTTTCATCCTCGCATAATTCAATTTCATTATCAAATCCTGTTTTTTTTTTCAGAAAAAAGAGAGTACTTTTTGATTGAGCTGATTTTGGTTGGCGATTTATCTTTTAGGGGTTAATTTTTGTGGTTTATTGTTATTTCGTGCAATTGAATGGTTGATCTGTTGTGATTTCTGTAATTTGATAAGGAATGAGGTATATTGTATCAGATTGTATAAGGGGAAAAAGGAGAATTGTTGTTTTGTTTTGTGGGTTTTATGAAGGAAATGGAATTTGTTATGATGTGAAGTGAATTATGTAGAAGAACTAGATTATGGATCAAGGGTTCTGAAGGCTATGAAGATGAAACAGAATGTACAGAGGACTATAGGTTTCATTTCTATAGTGGTTATAAGGAGTTTAATAGGGTTTTTGTTTCGTATGATGTGACAAAAATGCAAAATGTTTGTAAGTGGAAAATGTTAATACCTAAATCAGTTTGTGGTGTTTGCTTGACATGAAGTTTGGTGGCATACGGTAAATTTTTGTTGATAAGTAGAAGGAATTAGGAGTAGTTTTGGTGGTGTACAATAATGTAGAGCTGGGAGAGGGGTAATGTTGGTGGTGTTCAATATTAACTTTGTGAGTTTCAAAGATTGAGAATATTGTCTCAATATTGGTGAAATGAGTGATATTTGGTATGAGTGAAGAAGTTTATAGAGTGTACTGGTTTTATGCACTTCAAAAGATTGAAGCCACTTTTTCCCAATTAGGGTTGATTATTTAGGTCTTTGTATTTTGGTCATTATTTAGCTCAACTTGGATTATACAACTTGAATCGCTGTCTATCTTTAGCATGAATCAGGTTTTTCTTGGCTTGTATAATCTCCTATGGTCCAAGGGGATGGTGACAATTTGCTCAAGATGGGATCTCAAAGGACATGTTTCGCGTGTGAAATGATCCTAATTAACAGCTAAAATTAATTGGTGCCCAAAGAGGTGCATTGGATTCAAGCGTAAGAATTAGAAATCCATAGGATTAAATCCCTCCATCCATATAGGCGTCGAAGTTATTCCAAACCAATAATATCTGGGATAAAGTTTCATTTCTATAGTGCTTGATGAGATGCAAACATGGGAAGACTCGAGAGTTTGTTTCATATGATGTAAAACAATGTAAAATGCTTATAGGTGAGGTGGAAAATATTTCCAAGGAAAATTAGTCCTAAATCATTTCCTGGTGTTTGATTGACATGAAGTTTGGTGGCATGCATTTTTTTCCCCATAAGTAGAAGTAAAATTACTGAGTAGTTTGTTGGCATACAATAATGATGTAGATTTGGGAGTGGGGTATGTTGGTATTTTTTGATGTTATCTTTGTGAGTCAAAGAGTGACATATTGCCTAAGTATTAGTGAAGTGAGTGATATTTAGAATGAGTGAAGAAATCTATAGAGTATATTGCGTTAAGCACCTCAAAAGATTATTTAGCATTTCTAATCATGAAAACATTTAAGTTCGATAGCTTAGGTAGTTTTGCCAAGAATGTTCTGATCATATTTTAGCTTAGTGATGTGGATAAGGTTTTTGCATTTTGCTCAATATTTTAGCTTAACTTGGATCATGCAGCTCAAGTTGCTGGTATTGCTTTAGCATGAATCAGGCTTTTCTTGGCTTGTACATTTGCCTATGGTCCAAAGGGATGGAGTGCTCAAGATGGGATTTCAAAAGGACATGTTTTACATTTCATGTGTACATGATCCTAATTTATAGCTAAAATCAACGGGTATCCAAACAGGTGCATTGGATTCAAGCGTAAGAACTAGAAATCCAAAGGATTAAATCCTGCCATCTATATAGGCCCTGAATTATTCCAACCAATAAATGTCTGCACTAAAGATGTAAGAATGAAGACCATGCAGGATAAACAAAAGAGAGGGAGAGGGATGGAGAGTATTAAGTATTTGTTTTAGGATTTGATTGGAAAGGGAAGAAGGTAATATGTAATGTGACAGGAACACTTAATGTAATTTGTTCATTAGCCTAAAGTTTTGTTAGACTTTACAAACCACTTCGCTAAAGGATGTTTTGGACTTTATTTGAATGAAAGGGAAGGAAAAGAAAGGAGAAGAGAAGAGAGTGGTAAGTTTAACTTTGCTGTTGGATTGACTTTTAGGAAGAGAAAAGAGGAGATAGCGCCATGTACCCTAAAAGAAAGAACTGGCATGTGTTCATTGGCTCCATCTTTGCATGTCTCTTGGTTCGCTAGCATCTTGGTTCTTACGCACTCTTTGGCCAGTTGATAATGTTGTCCTTGTTTTTTTTTTAATTCTGCCTTTATTTCTGCTGACTTTAGCGTTTGTTAGAGTCTGTTGAACAGCTTGGTTGACTTATCTAGTTGGATGATTTGTCTTCTAGATTGTTAGAACAGAGGTGTTAGTTTGAGTGTGTGGCTGCAAAAAACGTGTAAATATGAGTTCTAAAGTTGGAGTGATTAAGAATTTCAGATTGGTAAAGGGAAAATGGGTAGCCAAGAAAAGAGACTCAGCAATAGTCTCCAGATGTTTAAACTTCAGTAAGAATGACGTAAATTTGGAATAGATAGTTGCTTTCTATTGACTACCTTCTCTTTTATTTATCCTTTTCTGGAGTGTTATTATCCACATATTATGCGACAAAAATATGGTGATTGATTTGTCTAATATGTTTGTTCGTTTGTGCATGAATGTTGCAGATGATTGACGACCAGGACCTGGGTTTCTTTGCCAACTTTCTTGGTATCTTTATCTTTGTGCTGGTGGTCGCTTACCATTATGTGATGGCCGATCCCAAATATGAAGGCAATTGAAAGTTGTTATTTTAGAATTAGCTTGGGCAAAAATAGTTACGTTTATTTGCCTTTGGCAGCTCTATGTGATAGATATTGAATTTTGATGTGGCGAAACATTTATAATTACTGAGCATGGCCTTTTATGTGACTGCTTCTGGTCCATAGAAACTTGGCTAAAACTATTGATCAGTATTCAGTACATTTGCTTCAAATAGAGTAAATTATGTTACCTTTTCCTTTCCCCTGTTGCTTTCTAGTAGTGTTTATTGTTCGAAACAAAAGAGATTGCTGTCTCTGTGATTTGCGCCTCTTAAATTGCCTAGATAATTATGTGCTTGATAAAATGTAAAGAAGATTCAGAATAATATATTGCATTAGAATGTAAGGAAATTAGAGAGACAACTATATTAGAGCTACAACTTTATGCTTTTGTGTCCATTGATCATATGGATTTGCTTATATAGTAACTTAAGAATCCTGTAGCAGATTCTTATGAACAAATTGGTTCACCCAAAGGATCTTCCCACTTCACCAATTCTTTTATTGCGTTGTCGATGCCTCTTACTTCCCTCTCCAAAAAGCTCATGCAAAATTCTAAAGAACACAAACAACCGACAATCGTTCCTCTAAGCTCTATACCTGCAATGTCCCTCACTTTACCACAGACCTCGTTTGAGTTCTGAAGAAAAGAACTCAGAATCATCTCCATCTCCTCGTCGTTTCTAGAATACATGACATCCCCCCTTGGACATGATGAATTCCCTTCTTCAAGATCATTCAATATATTCTGCTCTGGCTGGATTTGAGAAGTTTTTAACAGTCTGATAGAAATAGTTTTCTCAAAGGAGCTCACTGAAGAGCTTAGAGCATCAGTAAAATGCTGTAAGTTGTTGTTTATGTATTGTTGAAGCTCCCTTTTATCAGGATAATACCTATCGAACGCTTGAGAGAGGAATTCGATATCACAGGACATGAAGAACAGAACATCTTCCATCTTTGACAAAGACATTTGGAGCTTTTGGTAGCAAGAAATTGGAAAAGGAATAAACCAGAATCTTGGTTCCAAGACTGCATCTTTAATGAACTTTTCCAAGTCTTGGACTTGAGATTTCAGTTTCCTTTGCTTCTCCATTAACCCCTTTTGTCTTGAATCAACTACCATGTGTTCAGTGCATTCTTTGAGTGTTCCTTGGATTAGATAGAGATATTTTTTGACTAAAGTTGCTGAACTTGTTGGCTGCAGGATAAGTTCAACAACGACGAAACAAGCTAGTCCAATGAAGGCCTCGGTGAGTCTGTAAATTGCAAATACACTAGGTGGACCATAACTTTTTCTGCCTAAAATCAGTAGTGAACCTATAACTGCTGCTGTTCCCCCTGCTTGAGTGAACATCCTACTATGCCTTAAAAATGTGGTGAAAATTATCCAAGGGAGAAGAGATAAGAACCTTATTTGCGCGACTTTTTGAAAAACAGTGCAGGCAAGTACACCATACACTGATCCTATAGCTGTTCCTTGTGCTCTTGCATTTGCTTCTGTGAAAATTGCTTGTTTCCTTGTAACAAAGCTGAGGGCTATTGTGAGGCCTGACCAGTAACCATTTTCAGTATTAAATAGCAGACCGAGCAACACAGCCAATCCTAATGAAAATGAACACTTGAACGCGAATACCACCATTCTCTCATTGATTATTAGCATAGTCCTATCAATGCAGACTCGTCTGCAACACGATCTGTTACTACTACTACTACTTTCTGTTGTGGCTCTAAGTCCTTCGTTTATAGGTGTGATCGTTTCAGAGTCACTCGTGCACATTCTGAAACAAGATAAGAAGAAGAGTGCTGCTTGATCTTGTTTTGTTGGTAAGATTGGTTCATTAGAATGCCTAGAAGAGTACTCCTTCTCAAACTCCCCTTCTGTTACTGCATTATGTGGTAAAAATGATCTATCTTGCCCCATTATTTGACCAAGAAACATCATAACATGATGTGTGACTTTAAAAAGCTCTTTATCTATCATTCTTGTGGGAAAAAATGGACAAGAAGTTATAGCCAATTCCATTCCTTTCATTGATATATCCATGTTTTGTAAACCAAGTCCTGGATCTGTGAAATTGTGATTCAAGTATCTCAACCAAGGTTTCTCCCATTGCAAACCTTCCTATAAGTATAAGAGGGTCATTTAGATTATTGAACAATAACGTGTTCATTTCACGTATGGATACTGAACTTTATTTACGTTCAAAAGTAAAGTAAAGTAGAGCACCATAAAACTATTGTTACTCGCATTTTGAAGTAACTGAACTTTACCTACTATAACAGTAGCAATCAAGTCAGGATAGGTTTCGTCATTATGATCGGTTAAGTTTAGTGACTTTACTGTTATAATGGTTAAAGTGAAGTTATTTTTTAATGTGAAAAAAGAATTTAGTAACTTTACTGTTATAGTAAATAAAGTTCAGCGATCGTATTTAGCTTACCTCCAAGAATTTGATGGTTTCAAGAAGCTTAGTTCCTGTATCAGTAAAGGGCTTTGTTTGAGAAATTAGCTCCATGGTTATTTGATCATCTTGAGTATGAATGGCTTTCAAATATAAATTTATTCTTCCTGTTGCACTTTCTGCATAAATTTTGTATAATTTTTTCACCTGTCATAGTAAATCAATATTTATTACATTATATATATATAAACATTAGCAATCAATATAAATGAATTTTTGGCACTTTTTTATGGTCCAAATGAATGAAGTATATGCACAATACTTCTTTGGAAAAATGTCTGAAATATATTCGAATTTTGACCGAAATTGCTGATATCAAACTTTGGAAATTATTTTTTACCCCTTCACTATTTAATAGTGTATTTTAAAGGTATATATGTGTACACGTGGACATCATAAATATTGCATCATTATAAATAGTAATGTGTCCACGTGAGCACATATATACCTTTAAAATACACTATTAAATAGTGCAGGGGTAAAAGGTCTGCCATAAAGTTTGATATCGTAACAACAATTTCGGCCAAAGTTGGAGTATTTCTCAGATCTTTTTCCCTACTTCTTACACTTTAGCTTAGCTTCTGGTCCTACGTCTTATTTATTTGTGACCTCGAGGAGTTGTATGATGTGAAAATTTTTACACGTTTTTCCACAATAGTGACATGACATGATGATGTTATAAATTTAATTATCAAAACATTGAATGAAGTAATGCAACAACTATATATATGTACAAAACCCCACACATATTTACTCCAAAATGTGCATCATCTCTTTCCCCATGTTTACAATTTTTAATCAAACAGACAGGAAATTAATATCTGTGAAGTTTATATTAGGGACCATAAAAGAGAACCATACCAATCAAATTAAATAATATAATCAATCAAATTGTCATAAGAATAAGGCAACTTATATCTACCACAAAAAAAAAAAGTGCAGTGTGCATATGTCTTGTTGAACCTCAAAAATTTTAATATTAGTTGCAAATAAGGTTTCAAATAGACGAGTTGGATTGAATTTGAGAATATTTAAATGGGTTGATTCAATAAATAAATGTTTCACTCATTCGCTGAAATGTTACTTGGGCTGCAATGGCTAATAACCAGATCATAATTTAACCCGTCCAATTCTTACTAAATTGACAATTTCTTTGTTTTTTTTCTTGTAATTTGTTTGTACCTAATAAAACGTTTTCCCTTGTATTATGATTATATACGACAACATATAAAATTAAGAAAAATATTTAGGTAAAAGTTTCTCATGGGTCAATTTGGATTGTATATCAGTCCAGTTATGAAATGAGTTGAATTAAACGGGTCAAAAATAAATTGAGTTGATAAGATAAGATAAGCGAATTATTAACCCCTCAAACCTAAATAGATCAGATGGACCATAATTTTATCACTCCTAACTTTACGTTATAAGTTTCTCTCTCTTCTGTTGCACTATAGTTAAGTAATTCTCCAAAGAACTCAAAATTCGAGCTTAAGATATATATATTGATAGTAAAAACAATTTTTACATAACGAAGTCACTTATAAAGCATTACATATGAATTTTTATATAAGCTACATCAATAGTGTAAATATATGTTTATATTGTTAATATATGTAACTTAAATTCGTGTATTTTGCATGATATTAAATATGTTTTTCAATTTCAAATTAAATTAAAAGATAAAAAAAATTAAAAAAACATTGATTTATAAATATTTACACCAAATGGACCTTTCCTAGAACTAGAAGATCCAAATTAACTCTACTTCATTGTTGTAGTTTCATGTCCGACCAGACTAAAAGACATCAACTTTAATTTTCAACTTATAAATTTTATAAAGAAAAAAATAATATTATTATAACAGACAAATTATACCAACTTTGAGCAAATTAAAATAATATACTTAAATGAAAAACTTACGGTTAAAACAAAGTATTTATATATTTGACTTTTCAACAGCTTAAAAAACCTTTGGTTACATCGAAAGTATAAAAACATTTTAGTGGCAATAATTTTCTTTTAGCACTTTAATGTCATTGCATTCAGAGTCACTTATATAATATAACAATAATTATATGATAATAACCACTACTAAAACAACAGAAATTAACAACAGACAAATTTTGTAGATAAATAACAAAACGTATCATTAATCCTATTTAGCAACGAATATTAGTAAAAAAATATCAAAAAGATTATGTGAAGCGATTTAACAACAGATTAGCGATGAAGTTCATACCTCATGATAAGCTAGCCAAGGATAGGGTAGCAACAAAGCTAAGATAGAAGCCAAAGCTCCAAGTAAAGTGCTAAAAGCAATTCTAAGAGGGTGCATCATAGGAGAATTGACATAAAGCCCATGAATAACAGCATCAACATACACTATAACAAGTTGTCCAAAGGCAATTCTCTTGCACATTAAGTCTGTACTCTCCGGCAACGCCACCAAAAACGCGCTCACCGCCACCATGAGGGCGGCTACCTCAGGGGAGTAGTGGTCGGTGGCGACATAATTATGAAGCCATAGGCCTAGCATGGAAAGTGGCATGGTTTGAAGTGTGGCAAGACATGCATGCCAACATCCCCTTAGGGCATGGCCTAACGTGGCGTCGGATACTATGAATATCGACGTCACGTAGGAAAAAGAAGGAAATGCTAGTTGCTTCGCAAGAGAAGGTGGACTATAGAGGGTGACACACCCCACTATAATGCATGCTAAGGCAGTTCGAATAGCTGAGTGTAGCCTCATCCACCACATAGCACGAGCTCGTTTCGCCACCATGGTAGTTGGCATGATGAGGTCACAAGACAACTACTCTCTACACCTATTGCCAGTAACAAGACGACTACTTCATGCATACCACTAAATAAGCTAGCTAGCCAGAAAATTCACCTACCAACAACAAGACGACTAGTACTCTCAACACATCACTAATTAATGGCTAGCAAGGAGATTCACCTGCCAGCAACAAGACGACTAGTACTCTCAACACATCACTAATTAATGGCTAGCCAGGAGATTCACTTGCCAGCAACAAGACGACTACTCTCAGCACATCACTAATTAATGGCTATATGTATTCAACATGGTAGTGACAAGATGACTACTTTCATCAACACACCACTAAACGACTATGTATAGACTTTCGCCTTCCAGTAACAAGACGACTACTTTCTAGACACGACTAAACGACTATATGGATATGCACAATGCAAATGTCACAAGAGGAAAATAGGATGAATTTATGTTAGCAGGCTCATGCCAATTTCAGCAGGTTGTTGACAAAGTAGAGAAGTGGTCCTCTCTAGGCTTGAGTAGGGGAAGTATTTATAGAATTGCTAAAGTGTCACACTCATACATTTGGACAATCCAACTTTTTACATCAGTTAAAGAGTAAAACACTGCAAAAAAAGAGAAGAAAAGAGAGCAAATTAAAGTATCAACTCCTTACATGGAAGGACAAAAGAATATACAGAAGAAAGGTGAAGTTATTGCACTCTTCTAGAAAATTGTTTTTTTCTTGAGTTGAGGGTCTAAAGGAAAAAGTCGTATGTAAAGCATGTATACACTTCACCTATCCTAGATTTCACTAGTGGAACTGCACTGGATATGTTATTGTTGTTGTACTTATAAGTAGTGTTTTGATTATCAAATTCCAAAGAAATGATTAAATTATTATGTCAATCAGAAATAATTATGTAGACCCTCAACAAAACTTGTGAGTCTCTTATGAATACCCTTTCAATGAGGGAACCTTTAAATTTTGTGAGCATCTCACTACTCACCATGCCTCCTGGTTACAACTTAATTATACACTCTTATTTTACATTTAGACAATAAACATATTGTTTTTTAATTACTAGATGCTTCAAAAACTTCGGAAACAATCTTGATCGACTACTTATAAAATCACACTAAATATGTTGTTGTTATTGTTAAAAACTTAAGAAACTCTCCACAAACTTTTAAGTACAGGAGTCTATCAGACCATTTCGCCAATAAACAAAGTCATTTCTACTAAAGAAGATAGAAAAACAATTAATCTTGAGGTCTATTAATTATATTACATCAATGACAATGATGTACTAATAATTATACTTTTTTTATTTTTTTTGTTTCTTCCCATCTTTGGCATTGCACTTCTAATTTTGATAAAATCCAAAGAAAATGGCCAAACACACTGGCCATTTTGGCCATTTTATGAGGCACAACAAATTAAAGGTTTATTCCAAGAGTCTTGGAGCTAGGATTGTTAATTAACAAATCATCAATACTTTAAAATATTCATAAGAGTGAGATGGTGTGAAGATGACATTTTATTTTAATTTGAAAAGAAAAAGTCATTTTCCATTTATATGACATTGTTATATAGAATTGAATAAACCAAAGTTATTTATGGTATTAATCACTCAAGGGAAAATGTTCAATTTTTTCTCCTAAACTTTGCAAAATAAGTCTAGATATGTCATATGTCCTTCATTATTAATAGTTAAGAGTGTAATATATATTCATGCCATACAATGAATTCGAATTTCCTCTATTAATATATAATTGGGGTCATATATGATCATATCGTTATAAAAATGGGTTAGATTTGCCTTTATGAATTAACGATCAAACTTTCCAACATATGGGGCAATCTTTTACAGAGGGAAGGGTCAAATTTGCATTTGAACTTTCGAAATGGGTATAGATGATCTCTCATATAGAGAAACCAAAAATAAAATGGGTTAAATATTCAATATTTTACACGTAAAATGAAAAAGTTATAATACTAATAATTAGGATTAATAAAATAAATAAGCCAAATTAAATTTGTCTAACTTGTAGCTCTTCCTTTTGGCAATCAAATAAATGATTATGCGATACGACAAGTAATCACCATTAGTACAACTAAGCTTTACCAATTAAATTCTATCAAAATTTAAATAAAGCAGGCCGACCAATTAATTCTTCACTCCTATAATTGAGTACAATATCGATAAATTTAAAATTTGAACTTTATGAATTTTTGTCTTTAATTAGGACAATGATCCCAAATATTAGTTATTAAATTCTGAATTTAATTTTGTATTGTATTATGATATCTCAACACAAAATACACCACGTTGAAATCAAAATTAGTATTGAATTTTATCGAATCTACATTAATCTCTTGTAAAGAAAGGTGTCAAAAAATTTATAAGAAAAAAGTTACTATTATTTTTAAAATTTTAGTACCTATAATACACACAAAAGTTAATTTTTGACGCAAAATATAAATGTTAGATTTTTCACAATCTTGTCCAATTATTTAAAATGGAATTAATTCCCTTTTTTGCAAGGCACATTATAGTAGAATGGACATTAATGTCGATATATTCAACTTGTGTGATTATTGTCCAAGAATTCATTTGGTGTATGGCATCTACACATCCACAAACCTTTTTAAAGTTATAATTGGTTCTAGATTAATAAAACGTACATATTTAATGAACTTTTAAGATAAATATAAGATTTGAATCAAAACCAATGCATCCAATTGAATCTATAACTGACTAACTCCGTCACTTATCCCAGAGCATCCAGACTCGCGTCAAATAGTTTCACCAATGAGGGTAAAGCATTTTCTACAAAGAAGTTCTTGATTCTTGCGACTCGAACTTGAGATCTTTGGTGAAAGGTGAAGAAATCTAACTATCGATCCCAGTTCCCACTACTCTCGTGATGATAATATATGTCATAAAATTTATTATAAGCTTGATGTATGTATGAGTAAAGTCTCCCATTCGATGCAATTAATTGCCAACAAGCTTAGAAAGGTATTTTTGCAAACCCTATTCAATACTATTTTGTTTTCTCTTTGTTCTTCTGAACGTTATGTATTACTTTTCACTTATATTTTAGTTCTTGTTATTGTTCTTATATCTGTATTCATTTTTGTCAAACGGTGCCGATCTGCTTTAATTTAATCCGATGATCTATTAGAAACAATCTCTATCTCTACAAAATAATAATAAGATCAGCATACACTCTATCTTTTTCGGTCTTAGTAGTAAGTAATGGTGACTGGCCCCAAGAATTAAATGTAGGGCATTTACATTGAACTTTCCTACTTAATTGTCTTTCCCTCTTTGCTAGGGAATGTAAATTAAGCCACATAATCTTATTATTATTATTATTAGCCTAACATTTATCATTTTGCTGCATATAACAAATACGTGGCTTCTTGAACTTTCCTCTATACTTTTTGATGACTGAATTAATATTTCTCATTTATAAGGGTGGCAATATCAACTCTACGGATTGGGTCATAATCCGCCCAAATGTGACTCAACCTACACGACTTGTCTACTTGTAGAGCCAGCATTTATCAAAGTGGAGCAAAGAATTATATACATCACCTGACCTTACACGGGAGATCCCGAGTTGAGTGATTCTCCTCCAAAACACTCTACATGACCTCATACGCGAGGTCTCTTGAGTCGAGTGATTATCCCCCAAAAAATTGTTCATGTGTGATGTTCTGAAAACGAAAACATTGTGAGTTAGTAATTAGAACCCATTGTGAGGTGCAACGAGTATGTGGACAGTAAGTGAGTAAACAGTAGGAACGATACAAAGATATGGTTGCAGTATCTTGTTGAGATTGTGAATATATTCCTAATAATATGAAGGAATTGCAATAAGAACAGAACTCAATGTTTAGAATGCAGATATCATTCGATTTCCACATATGCAAAGAGTGAACTGTAACTGCTGCAGAAAGTTAAATAAACGAACAACAACATGCCTAGAGTAATCCCACAAGTGAGGTCTGGAAAGTGTAGAATGTACGCTAACCTTATTCCTACCTTTGTGGGATAGGGAGGTTGTTTTTGATAAACCCTCGACTCAAAAGAGAAGTTAGCGAAGCAGTATTGCAAGAAAATATGAGAGCAAACTAACAAGATGCAAGACAAATGAAGCAACAAATAGTAATACACATTGAAGAATAAGAAACAACGCGACTACTAAAAGGAGGAGAGATGAGGTTAGCCCTCTGCCTCTACCACATAAAGTACGATAACACTCGACTACCTACTAACCTTCAACAAGGTGTTATTAGAAAAAAAAATTGCAGTAAAATAAAAGGAATCATTTTTCAGAGGAAGAGAAGTGTTCGTTTAAACAAGCAATTTTTATTTTGAAAACATTTTGTAGAGGAAGTAACTAGTAAGCATTTTCTCACAACTTCTTACTTACCTCACATATAAAAGATGCAAAATTAAAGAGAGAAAATAAAATGTTTCTTTTGACAATTTTCCTTTCCTGGCAATGAAACAACACCCATCAAATAAAAAGTTCTTTTGACAAGCTTCTTCCATAAACTTCACCTCTAAAATACTAAATTTGAATGATGAGTACATTCAAGAACAAAAGAGAGTGACCATGTACCTGTGTCTTGCTCTGCGTTGCGATGGTAGGAACACTGAGAGGTAGCAAGTGCGGTCCCAAACTGGTTCAAACACCACCGTTGATTGATTGATTGAGAGAGAGAATTGAAGACTGGTATTCAAAATCGTCACTGATTTCTTTCATTCTGCATTCCATAGCCATTGTTCAAATATGGAATAATCACCCTTGGTGAGCATATTGAAGCATGACTAAACTTCAAACTTTTAACAGAAGGTACTAGGTTGAATTAATATTGCGACACTTGTTATCAGTAGGGTAAAACTAACATGTCTCACGAGTCAAGACGGTCTAAACCCAACTCGCATTCCCTATTGGTGGTCTAAAGAAGAACAAGCCATTTGGTCTAGTTGCGAAGTGGTAGGCATGCAAAAAAGTTAAAAACCTGGCTACAGGTTAAATAATGGTAACCAAATAGGGTACCCATGAAACCTTTACGCTTTACCAACAGGCAACATGGCTATTCTCAGTAACTTTCTTTCTTTTCTTTTTTTTTAATGATAGTGGTGTTCGGACCAACTTGCACCCCCTCGACTATTCCACTAGGTACCTGCTAGGTTGCTATATCTTTGGGACAGTTTAACAAAGTAGCACCACATTTAGAAATCAAGTAATGTTATATTCAAGCTAACACTCCAACTCAAGGGGGTTGAGAGTGTCAGTTCATTATTAGCAACACTAATACTGGTTTTCAACTATTGGTGAAATACACTACGAGCAGAGTTAAAGTATGGAAACCAGATGCAAACCTTATGTTGTGGAACATTCTCATTGTCTATGAAGATAGGATTTAGGAACTTGTTTTAACGAATTAAGTTTTGCATTTCACATTCGCTTGCATCTCATATGTGGGGACTAATCTTCACATAAATTGGCTGTTCCCAACTTCATTAGACCTTGAGAAAAGGCAAACAAAAAGAATTAAGAATGCTTCTATCATTATGCTGAGCAAACCTTGTCGCTACTGTCTAGTTAAGAATTTGAAAGAAATAAAACAACAGACAATGAATGCTTTCTACCACAAGAAAAAGATTACTTCACTATCATATTTACATTAGCCAACACATTATCTAGCACATGAAAAATCCCTTCACTACTATATGCTACTACCAAAAAAAGAAAAAGCTGAAAAAAGATAAAGAACACATATTTCAAACATTAGCCTCCAACATGTTACGTTTGAACTTACAACATTGACGGTCCAAAAGGGGTGAATAATCCAAAGGATAGACAGCTCGACAAGTTGGGCAAGTGTTGTTCTTGGATAGCCATGGTAGGAGACAGCTTGTATGAAACATGTGCGAACAACAAGTTGTAATCACTTCATTCTCGTCTTTAAACTCTTCTTGACAAACAGGGCAAGTCTCATTCATTAGATCTTTGATGCTAATAGCTGGAGTTGAACACCAAGATCTATAACATGGCGGAACTTCAAAAAATCCACTGGCTACATCCGCCGCAATGGGTGATTTCATTGGACAACCCCCACCTTCACCCGTATATTCCCTTAACATGTCAAGATACTCAAGGACATCCTTAGTGTATTTACAAAATGGATCATTCCTATCATCAGCAGCACTCACATTGCGCACAGTGACAACCCCCTCCTCTTCCTTGTTGTCATTCTCAAACCGGCGATACAATGGGGCATCAGGAGGATACCCTGTGAAATTGGGGGACGCATTAAGATCAACTTTATCAGTAAAATTGACACAGCGAGTCTGGGAGATTTCAACGACGACTACGTAAGTCGGTCTTGGCAGTGGCAGTAAAGCTTGAGAATCTTGAAACTCAGTGAAAAGGCAAAAAGAGATGTCGTCCCCCAATAGTTTGATAGTTTGCGGCAGAAACTGAAGAGTAGCAGAAACAAGCAAGGAACCCAACGACGTTTCTCTGTTCCGTAGCTTTGACAGATCAAAAGGGATGACAGTAGAACACTTCTTCTCCTCAAGTGTGTAGCGACTGTACTTAGATTTATAACAACCACATTCACAAGGGTGAAACATCATGAATGTACTTCTGATTATGCACAAGCTTGCCTTCGGACTGTGAAATCTGGTTCCTCGCTAGCTTTTCGTTCCATAAGAAAAGCCGAAGTGACTTGCAGTCAGCGGTTTCAATGATTCTCTCCATTGAAACTTGTTGATTTTGCTTATCAGAATGCAGAGATAAGCACTAATGGAGAAATATTTATAAAACGCTTTAACTTAATGAAGTTTCCTAAAAAGGTACTTGTATATTACACATATGCACAGTACAGTTAATCCTAAAGTTGTTCTAATCCAAGTTCCATAAAAATGGATTAACTTGTCCCATGCCAACTTGGATGGCCCATCATACACTCCCTGACCACTTTATTTGTCACATTTTTTTATTTACATGTTACTTAATAAATTATGTGTTTTAATTGTCATATCCTTATTTATTATTTTTAATTATTTAAAATATTAATGTCTCTTCAATAAATAAAAAGAGGTTACTCCAAATAATCACAATATTGGATTATGTGTATATGTTCTCCACTTATGTTTGTCGATGTTCATAACTTTCAAAAATAATTATTACCAAGGGCAAAATGGAAAGAATGTACTCAATTATATCCTAGCTTTCTAAAATGACAACTATTTTGGACTGTATATATTTAGGGCCCGTTTAGCCATGTGAGATGAAATCATATTATAAAATCATATGAGATGACGCTAAGTACCAAATGCTTGATAAAACAATTAGCATTCTCTTTTTTTGAGATAAAATATTAATTCGAAGTATGAAATGTATAGTGTAAGCAAGAGGCAAAATCTGGACAGCAATGTCCTCCTATTGATTGATCCTTAGAAGGGAAAATATTGTACTGTTTCCCCCATAAGCAGACATTGATGCCCCTTCAATTACAAAAATCAATGGTTGAATCTGTTGTTAAAAGATAAGACATTTACAAGATAAAATCTTACACCCTTCCATTCCAATTTAAGTGTCTTAGTTTGACTGGACACGGAATTTAAGAAACTTTTGAATCTTCTGGTCTTAAATTAAAGATGTGTGTAGTCCTTTAAATCTTATGGTCTTAAACTTGCCATGTAGAATGTTGGAATTGGAAAACTTGCTAAATATAGAAAGAGACACTCTTTTTGGGACAAACCAAAAATGAAAGTAAGACACTTGAATTGGGACGGAGGGAGTACTACATTCCATCTTCACAGTAACCAGTTACATAGATAAGCCATTATAAAGCTCAACAGAGAGAAACTATACAGCTTAGCAGCTGAATTCCAGGAGTTTATACTTTAGTACCAAATATATCATGGCAAAGATGGGATAGAATTAACTGCAAAGCTCAGGTCAAGTTAATTTTAACATCAACGGCCATGACTCAGGGCTCATCCAGACTTTATTAAACTTGCACTTTAACCATCCACTATAATATTCATATGATTAAAATGAATGTTTAAAAAACACACACTTGTGATGATTGGAGAAACACAGTTTACACAGAGTTAAAGTAATCACAAGCAGATGCAAACCTTATACTGTGGAACATACCGTTTGCATATGAAGATAGGAACTTGTTTTAACACATGAAGTTCTGCATTTCACATTCGCTTGCATCTCAAATGCGGGGACTGATCTTCACATAAGTTGGTTGTTTCCAACTTCACTAGACCTTTAGAAAAGGCAAACAAAAAGAATTAAGTTTGCTTATATCATAACGCTGAGCAAACCTTGTCACTACTGTCTAGTTAAGAATTCGAAAGAAACAGAACAACCAGATACTGAATGCCTTCTAGCACATGAAAATCATTACTTCACTACCCTTCGGGATGGCCCAGTGGTTTGGACTTGGGACTTCCACGTTGGAGGTCTCAAGTTTGAAACCCCTTGCCAGCGAAAGCAAGGGGTTTGCTTCTGGGTCGAGCTCGACACACCGGACTTGCCTAATGCAGGTTACCTCGCCTATGTGATTTGTGAGTTATTGCATAGGAGCGGGGTTTTTACCCTGTGCGCACCCAAAGGGTAGCAGCTGCGGGTTTTCCTTGTCATAAAAAAAAATCAATACTTCACTATCATATTAACATTAGCCAACACATTATCTAGCAAATGAAAAATCGCTTCACTACAATATGATACTACCAAAAAGAACACATTTTTCAAACATTAACCTTGACAGTCCAAAAAGGGGTGAATAATGCAAAGGATACACAGCTAAACAAATTGGGGTAGTGTTGTTTATTGGGAAAATCCCAACTTCACCCGTATATTCCCTTTTAATATGTCAAGATACTGAATCAGCAACACTCACCAGGAAGATATCCAGTGAAACTGGGAGAAGCATAATCTTGAAATTCAGTGAAAAGGAGAAAAGAGATATCGCCCACCAACTGTTTGATAGTATGCGGCAGAGACAAACAAGGAACCCAATAAAGCTTCTTTGTACCGTAACTTCGGTAGATCAAAAGGGCTGCAATAGAATACTTCTTCTCCTTATTTGTATGGTTTTCACCACAAGTAGAGCTACTCTGAAAAGCTACCGGTGAAAGATAAAATTTGGATGATTGTTACTATTGTTTCGTAATATATCTGTCATAATTTGAATTATAAATCTCCAAGAAAAGTAAGGTTTGCGTAGAGCTACTATGGAAAGATAAGATAAAAATATGAAATGTAATTATCATATATATGTATATATATAAGAGAATCTTAGGCCCGTCTACGTGGCGCCACCACAAACCAAAATTTCCTTTTAATTTATTTATTTCCAAAACTAGCATTCCACTTTCATGAAAAGTTGTGAATTTTATGAAAAGTTACAACTTTAATGAAGAGTTGTGACTTTTATGAAGAGTTGCGACTTTAATGAAGAGTTGTGACTTTTATGAAAGGTTGTGACCTTTTCGAAGGGTTGCAACTTTTCCAAATAGTTGTAACATTTCCGATAAGGCACAATAAACATTTGTTTACACTATCATTTGTTGTCTATAAATAGAGAGATTTCCTCTAATTTTAAAACAACAAAATTTTTGAACATCTTCTTCCTTTTTTTCTTCACAATTAAATATTTGTGTACTTTGTTCATGTTGAGTGGCTCCCTGGAACCATTGCTTATGTTACAGATCCTGGTATTTATTTTTACAGTCATTGATTTATGCTTATGTTATTAAGGATAAATGACAAGATGTGATAATTTTCATTTTCCTTTACATTATTAATGTTTGTTAGTATGTAATCTTGTATGTAAGATAATATAGTGTTTTAGTTTTAATGACTGATAGATTTTACGTATTATTTTATAGATTTCATGATATTAAATTTGCGCGCGAAGCGCGGGTAATTTTACTAGTTAAATAATAAATAAAGAAAAAATGAGAAGAAAATATTAAGGCGATCACACCAAATCGATCGTTACATAAAATGGGTTTTTTCGTCGTTACCTAATGATGAACTTAAACGATACGATACGATATAATAAAATTCTAAGTAATAATTCAAACAAACATTGTATTTAAACTAACAATACAATACAATACAACGAGTAACAACCATCCAAATAAGGTGTAAGGTAATAATGTGATCATATCAAATCGATCGTTACACAAAATGAGATTCTTCTTCATTATCTAACAATAGATTTAAATGATACGATGTGATTATAAAATTTAAATAACAATCAAAACAAACATAGTATTTAAACTAATAATACAATAAAATACATCAGGTAACAACCATCCAAACAAGGTGTTAATGACGAAATATTTATAAAACGATTAACTCAATGAAGTTTCCTGAAAAGTTACTCGTATGGGATGTTTACATCAAATAATTACTGGATGCAATATATATATATATATATTAATTATTCATGATTAATTGATTGACGTATATAATTACTATATTAAATCACTTAATCATTATAAATCGTATTAATTTGATGTAAACATTATATGTGAATAAGTATTTATGTTAGTATTAAATTATCATCTTAATATATTTGATAAGAACCTTTAGTGAAAGGCAAAACAGCCAGTAATTGAGAATTTGAGAGAAACAAAACAATTTTATTTCAAAAGGCTTTTTCTCCATTGTCCTAATTTGAGAGAAACAAAGCAATACATCTAAAATTACAGGTCGTTTCAAGTTTATGCCGATCCTTGGTTACTCCTTAGCTCGATCTTACTTGATCTTATTAAAGGAGAAAGTAAGCAGATCAAGGTTTTATGTACTTCCGTCATGGAAGGTCCAGGCAAGGGGGGCAGCTAGGAGGCCAGATCCACATGACCCCAGTTGGTTGCCGAATCTAACTTGGAGATGAGGGTGACCTTTTACTAGACCTCGAGGATAGACTTTAACTTGAAACTGTCTATAGAATCAAAGAGAGGCAATTATGGAGATCTTGATTGTATCCTAACTCAAGGCATGGCAAAGTGAAAAGTCGAATCGATTTGCACATTCCTGTATTCCTTCCTTTCCCCTTAACTAATGTATCAGGTTCAAGTTCTTGCTATAGAGTCGTTTTTTACTGAAGTTGACGATCCAAAATAGGCGAATAATGCAAAGGATAAACAGCTCGACAAGTTGGACAAGT